>PNEQ01004755.1:53777-106018 GCA_003012365.1 Medauroidea extradentata
AGTAGAAATATGTTCACACAAAACAAGGTAGTCTGTACAACCAACTATACAGAAACACTTCATCCCCTTTGAGTTTCTAGTCAGATACAAAAATAATTCCGAAAATGATTCCCAAAAAAGTCACAAATTCTAACTATTCTGCTCAAAACATGAGTTCCAACAGACTTGGTTCCTCTACTCCTTCAGGTGGTCGTCTGGGTGAACTACGCGTCGTGGCCTTGAAGTGAGGAAGCAGTAAGGTCCAGATAGCACATGCTTCACGCCTCACACTAGTCTCTAAGCGCAAGTCACCGAACTGGCGTGGCTTCTCGCCGACAACGCGCCTGTATGGGACTTTCAGTTGTTTTATGACGTAATATTACAGACAAAGGTGTGTTGTACAATCCTATACCTTTTAAAAGATTCTGCACCGATGTTAAGTTACCTAAAAAAATTCCACAATAACTCTAATTTTCGCCATGTTCGGCCACTATAAAATATGTTTTAACGAATAGTGATGTATTTGTAATGGTGTAAACACGTACAGCATTCTTTAAATGCCATTCGTAAACACATATCACACATGTGCGATAAGCAGTTCTCGGATAATCTGATGACAGCCGTAGCTATGCACACTACCCCGTGGCCTGGACAGACGACCACATTAAAAGAAATCCGAATCAATACTAGCTTGTATTAACTATCACCTGAAAAAATTTGCATTTCCCCGTACTATTCTCTGGCCAATCATAGCTGTGACAGCACTATTTGAGGCCACGCCCTGTCCTGGTGGCAAGATAGCGGCTTCAGACATCTGCAAATCTCGCACAATTCACGAGAACCCTTTTTATGCTTATAACTTATTTCAGTTATCGTTAATGATCCCTCTCCTGGTTGGTGGCCTCTCACAGTAGGCGTTCTTACATACACACAGTCTCTTTGGAGCCTTCTGATGACGTGGAGAATGTTGAAGGGTGAGACAAGACAAATGTTGGAGTGTTCGTGCCGATTCTAAAGATCCTGTCTTTATGAACAAAGTATATTCCTTGCCACTGTGTTGGACCTCTGACGGCAGCTACAGTGTCCCGAAGTGAAGACTGAAGAAGATGCGAAGGAGGGAGGACACTAACTAGCTCCCTAGGCGTTCGACAAATATATCTTGAATTTTTAACCATAAGTCCTGTTTTGTCCTGTTACATGTTGGCTTCCTTCTACTTCAGGATCCTAAGGAAAGAGCTCGGAGCAGGCGAGGGGCCATGTTCCCTGTTGTGACGGCATATCTCATGATGGTCAATTTACGTTTCTGAGATAAGAGTTGTATTGGGTTGTTTACGGGAAATTTGATTTTTCTATGTGAGGGCGACGATGTACGAATTGTATGGAGTTAGGAAAGTTCTTATTATGTGTAATTAAATGGAAGCAACTAATTTTCATTGTGCGTAATATTTTTCTGTTTGATTTGTACATATGTTATGGTACAAAGTCTGTACCTGGTGTACATTATATTTTCACTAAATTAAACTATAAAATTCTCCACACGAATCAGAAATAAATAACACTGAAGCAGCAGTGTTCTAACGCGGCACACTACCGCTCCTCCTTCTCCTACTCCTACTACTACTACTGATGCTTCTCCTAATACTACTACTACTGCTGCTCCTACTACTGCTGCTCCTACTACTGCTGCTACTGCTGTTCCTCTTAATACTACTACTGCTACTATTACTACTACTGCTCCTACTACAAATACTACTGCTGCTCCTACTACAGCTACTACTGCTGCTCCTCTTAATACTACTACTGCTACTACTACTGCTGCCCCTACTACAACTACAACTGCTGTTCCTCTTAATACTACTCCTGCTACTACTACTGCTGCTTCGACTACTACTTACACTGCTCCTACCACTATTACTCCTACTACTACTCTTGGCTCCGCAACTCACAGTTGGTGTTTCGCCTCGACAAGTAGCCTCTTACTGTCTTCTACCCTTAGTTTCTTCTCTTTTTCCTTAGTACCTGAAGATACATCTCACGTGTACCACTCTTGAGTTATATTCCTGAAATACAATTTAACAACTAGCAAATAATTTCTAGCATGAAACACTTATCAGGAAACTAAAACCTCACCAGCCCAATATCATGTGCATGATACCCACATCCTTTCTTCCTTTCCCCACGCCAACATATTTTGCCATTTCATTCTCCTTAGATTTACTACTATTTACTCTCACATATTCCCTGTCATCAAATTCTGGGTCACTGATTAAGTGAATGCTCCCCATTATCTCACTTTCATACTTTTGTTTTCTTAATTTTCTCAAACCCACTTATTTTGCTACCTATTTACCTACACATAATCAGGCATTTATGTTTAGTCTCCTACAACCACGTTTTACATGATAATGATAGTTATAAAGCACTTGTCCTTTTCACCCCCTTCCTATTCTCGAACACTTTTCAATTTTATTCTATTACAGAAAGCCAACAGCTTTCTTCGCTTCTTTCAACTAATTGCATACGCTTAGTATGGTACACAAGTCGCTTAGCGACTAAAGCAGGTGTAATCTTTACCATAAAGATAGGCAGCTCAACAAAACCAGTATGCCAATCTCAGGACCATTAGTTGTCACAGTGGTAAAACACTCGCCTCGAATTCGGGAGGAATCTGGTTCGATCTCAGGACATTCTGATTTAGTTTTTTCAGAGCTTTACGAAACCATTCTAAGTGAACGCTAAGGTGACTTCTTAAACAGGCTTTGGTAAACTCCTACTACCACACTTCGGAAGCGGTTACCTACTTTCATCGATCTGCATTTTCTAACTGAATTTTGCAAGGAACGACCTTCAAAAGTTTGCTGGAAAAGTATTGACATAACCTATTTACCTCTTTCCTCGGTGTACCTTTACTAAGGTCTTGTGCTGTTCGAGGGCGCATAAAAGAGGCCAAACAAAGATATATTTTTTTTTACTTGTAAGGTTAATAGGTTACAGCTAAGTCCTGTAATGTTCCCTACTTAAAATTATGTCAAAATTTATTTTACTTAATATGCTTTCAATTAGATAAAAAATAATGCTGCTATCATGATTTAGTTTTATTCTTTAAATTTTATTCCTATCTTACAAATCTCGAACTATCCAAACATACTCATTATCTTGCAATTTAAAAATATTCACAGCATGCTATATATATTTTCACTTAGGTACTTGTGACTTTCTACAGTCCATACGAACTAAATAAAACCAAGCTTAATATACGACTCATGAGGATCACACTATGCCATGCATACTAATCAAACAACGCCAAGGGTCACATCAGACTCAGAAATCTTAAAGACCAGGGCATGATTCCTTAAATTATTGTTTTTTTTTTTCAAACTCACTCTTACGTACACTCTGACATAATATCTAACGTAACTCACCTACAGCCAATCACATGGAGCACATATGGAAAGATTAACTGTTTCTATGTTTTTAATTTACAGTATGTTTCTTAAAAACATTTGGCCATATTGTCATCTTGTACTTTAAACAGACCATTGATATTATCTCCATACATTCATTGGTTGTGATGCTTAGTGCTCGAGGTTGAACGTCTTTATCATGTCTGGCGTAGGAAGCTTTACTGGAGATAAGAGCACACGAAGAGAACACTATATAAACACTTCAGCATACACTCAGCAGCAAAAACTTGGAAGTTACAAGTTGAGAAAGGGCCTGTCCTCAGGTGAGTTGTACAAAGAACAGAGATGTTTATCCACAGAACCGTGTTATAAGTGATCACCGCGGTGTAGTGGTGTGACTATACGCCTGCCACATAGGTGTTAAGTGTTCAATTCCAGCGTGGTCAGCGCCGGATTCTCACTCTGGGAAATTGGCGTACGCTACCGTTTGCGGTGCATTTATCCTGGGTACTCCCTCGTTACGCTCTTACACTTCGCTGCTTCTTCACTATATGTCCTCAATCCTTATAATCTCCCAGAGAACAGCGTGAGACGATTACACTGTCTGAGGACATACCACAGGATGTCCCGGTAGGGAAGGGCGATATACTGGGAGATGATAGTACTGATCATTGTGATCAAAATAGTTCATGTGAACATGGTGTCAATATGGGACGGTTGTCTGGATAGCCCCATTTGAACGTAAACATTGATATACTAATTACGGTTATTATTTTATTTGCTGTTATTGTCCTCCTTTCTGTGAGATGTCATGACAGTTAAGGAGGTAATGCATACTCATGAAAACATATTTTACATACACAGCTAACCAACTATTATAGGCTGTGAACTTCAAGGTTGAGTTTGGCATGACATGAAACAAAACTGTTATGTATTGTAATATTATTATTACAGCTATGGAAAAAAATTAGTGTGTTATTCATGACGTATTACGATTTCCTTTGTAAGTGAAACGAGGAACCTAACTGCAAGTAAAATAATAACTGTAAGTTTAGAGCTTACCATTGTCTACGTTCAAAAGGGGATAAATCGACAACCGTCACATACTGACCCAATGTTTATATGGATTATTTTTATGATCATCATGACTATTACTATGACCTCCCAGAAGAATATTACCCTTTTCTCACGGGACATTATGTATATTGTATATATTTTAAATATATTACGCAGTTGATATCTTTATATTTATGAAAATATGTGTGCACCCAGTGTTTTATAATGGCCAGAAGATTTTAAGTTCTAAGTTTTATTTTGAAAATTTATATTTTTAGACTACTTTCCGATGGAAAAAGTTGGCTTATGAGATCATCCTTCTGTTTGTGCGTCTGTGTGTGAGTCTGTACGTGTGAATTTAGGTGTGTATGTCCGTGTGTCCGTGTGTGTATGTCCCCATAATTTTTTTTTGAATCAGAAGACTGAATTTAATCAAACTGTGTACACATATAGTACTGAGCAACATGACTTGTCTATTATATATTTAATTTACGCATTTTTCATATTTTTAAAATGGCGGCCATTTAAAAATATTTCGATCAAGCTAGATATCTAAGGAACCGTACTTTAGAATTTCACCAAACTTGGTGCACGTATACTACATACAAAGTTGACTTGAATGTTCTGTGTTTAGTTTATTCTGTGTTCATATTTTCAAAATGGCGGTCATTTTTATAATTTTTAGCATAGTATTACATATATCAGGAATTTTTTTCAGAACTTTACCAAACATGGTACCTACACATATTCTACATACGAATCTTACTTAACTTTTGTGTAGGTCTTTAATCCTGTGTTCATATTTTTAAAATGGCGTACATCTGAATATTTTAGTATATTATTATATATTGATAGCCATTTTTATGTTTTTGCATAGTATGCCATATGTGTTGAGCAATTTTTTGAGGGATTTAATTAAACTTGGATCACATATAACCACCTAGCTTACAAAGCTGACTTGACTTTTCTGCATTTCGTAATCACGTGTTCATATTTTTATAATGGCGACTATGTTACATTTTCGCATAATATGACACATTTAGGGAAAAATGTTTTCCGAAGTTCATTAATTTCGGCACGCATATTCTAGTTAGTTAGTTGGCTGGACTTGTATTTATTTCGTTCAATCTTTGTTAAAATTTTAAATTTGCGGCCATTTTTTTTATTTTTATAATAGAAAGAGCAACATCTCAGAAATGTTTTTCTTCAATTTATTCAATACAGTTATATTGCTTAGTAAGCTGACTTGTTTATTGACTATTTCGTTTATCATGTCTTAATATTATTACTATTCAATATTCATAGATGAACGTAAACAACTTTAACCCTCAGGGTTCATCTGCACCCACATTGAGGAAAGTAGTCTTCTCAGTTATGCTGGCAACTCCCTGTTTAATATTATTTTTCTATTCTGACAATTATCGGTACTTATTTTATCTATAATATAAAAATGAATCGCAAAATGTGTTGGTAAGCTCATAACTCAACAACGCCTGGACCAATTTGGCCAATTCTTTTTTTCAAATGTTCGTTGAAGTTCAAAGATGGTTTTTACGGCGAGAAAAATTCGAATAATTGCCGAAAAAAAACCCCCTAAAAACAGTAGAGTCAATTTGAGCTTTATTGCTATTGTTGTTTAAACAATGTAGGTATGTTCCTGTGATCGATGCCTTAAGCATTTACTCAGGTATTGTATAAAGTTTGGGGTGTGGGAGGGGTGGGGTTACGGGTTCGTATCCCGTGCAAGACTTTGCGATGGGAATTACATGACATCGTACAAGCGTATTGCGCGCGCTCTTTACACTGTTATTGAGTACGCTAAATAAAGTCTTAAAATTTTCTAATTATTGTCTGCGAGAATACGCCCCTTTATTATTAATAGTTTTTTTATTGCTTGCTGGTATTTGTTTGGACGTTGGCCACTGAGCAAATGTAATTAGAGAGTTCTGGTAGGGTTTATGTTTACGCGGCACCACGCTAGGTGGTGCTAGTGCGGTGTCTTGTCAGCAGCCGCTGAGACTTCAGGAGCTCTTTAGTTCTACTGTAGTCACCGCCCGGGGTGGTTCAGTTTTTTTGGGTCTTGTGTCGTGGATTCGGCACACTGTGTTTTGTGATTGTTCTAAATATTTTTTGAGTTTTATTTGGCTTCAAGATTTTTTATGTCGGTATAGTACTGTGATTTAAATAGTTGTCATAAATTTTCGAATTTTGATATCCTATTGGCTGTATTGGCTACCTTACCAAGGTTAGGAACAAGTGAAGTGAAGTATGTACGAGCTTAGTGCGCCGCTGATTCGATGAGTTGGAGCCCCACGCAACCTAACAAAAACGTCCTTGGAGTCAGAAAACAGGATTTTTGGCATTTTAAACTAACCTAAATTGACTTAAGCTAATCAAATGGCTCACATGGGACGGCGAAAAGGGAGGTGGGGAAGGGGTAAGCTACTCGAGCATTTCCTATGATTGCCGAATGACCTGCAGTCTCATCGGCTAGACTTGTGTCTGCTAGCACGTCACAGGCGCGAGTTTAGGAGGAGTTAGCTTTAGGTAGCCATGGAGTCCGCCTCGGGGTCTTGAGGCATGACCACGGTCGTAGAAGAACACATCTGGACACTCGCCTATCTACCAATGTATTTTTCTTGACCCCCCTTGTTGTTTGGCTGTAGTTCGTCAAGTTACCGAGAATGTCGTACTTTTTGGCGCTGTTTTCCGGGCGGTCAGAGTCAAACTCCGTCCACTTTTTTCCATAGTTAAATTTATAAAGTAAATAAAGATTGGTGGATTCTTTTCTTAACTTTGTGAACGAAGGAAGTATTTCATAAATTGATAAGAAATACGTTTTGATAAATTGTTTATCTTAGTGGGGAGGAAGTGGGCGGAGTTTGAGCCGACTGCCCTAACTGCAGCGCCAAAAACCTATAGCATTGTCGTGAATTTAGTGAACTACAGCCAAACAACAAGGGGGTCAAGTTTCCAGGCGAGTGTCCAGACCTGTTCTTCTACGACCGTGGGCAAGACGTGTATGGCACGTAAACGTGATGTTCACAGGTCCAGTGTAAAGAACGGTAGAGTTATATATATTCAAGGAAGTAAGTTATATTATTTATGGAACCAATTTATTGCTAACGTAATGTCAACTACAACATTTCAACACTGGGCAGTGTGACTAGTTTTAAATGGCCTTTTCCACGAGAGTTGCTCCATTTAGAAGAAGTGTAAAAAATTTGTACATTATACATGCAAACACACGTCTTGGTATCCATCGGAAACCAGACCTCAAAATGACACTGTCTCACACAAAAAAAAAAAAAAAAAAACAATGAAAAGTACGTATTTCATTCCGAATATTTTTTTACGTGGAAACATAAAATTTTAACTTTTTTGCCTGAACAGTGACTGAAATATATATATACATACATACATATATATATATATATACATATATATATATGTGTGTGTGTGTTTGCTATTCTGTTCTACAGGTAAGTGAGATCCATTCCAAAGGATTGAAGTTTCAAAGAGTCCACTTGGCAAGAAGTACAATGCCCAGCTGGAAGAGGCCCGACTCTGTGCCACATCCTAGAGTGTGGAGACGAGCTGTCGGCAGGAAACCAATAAATGGAAAGGTACCATCCTTCGTCATCCAAGATGTTCCAAAGGACCGCGAAGAGGATGTCACTGACTTCATGATGGAGCACTTCGTGAAGAACGAGCCGCTTTCCAAGAGTATAAACTGCACCAATGATGAGGTCGGCATGGAATACGTACACAAATTATATACAGAGTTCTTTGCGCAGAAGATAGCGATTGTCGCCTTTCTGGAAGACGATAGTCCCCGACCGAGGATCGCGGGAGTGAATATTCTCGGTGTTACAACCAGAGCAGAGAAGGACATTAAAAAGGAGGTGGGCTTCTTACCTTGCAGCTAAGTTTAGATAAGTATCATGCACACATTTTAGCTTTCTTCCCGAAGGAAGACGTAGGCTTATGAGATCACTTTCCTTTCTACGTTGAAGCGTGTGCTTGTGTCTAAGTGTGACTGTGGGAATGAGTGAATCTTTGTGTGGGCTGTGTGTTATTGTGCACGTGAGTCTTCTCCTAAAAAATTTAGATCGCGTGGACAAAATTCATCAATCTAGGTAGGCCTATACACGTAGTGCTTAATAACCTGACTTGACTCTTCTGTATTTCGTTCGTGAGACCATTATATAATTTTTCGATAACACGTGATATATAAGGAGCCGTATTTTAGAATTTTATCGACTCGATATGCATAGTGAGTTGAATTGACATATCATTTTTGTTCATGAGTTGAATATAATAACATAACCGACCGAGACGGTGTTCGGCGAAGGGCGAGGGCTGTGCATCTTGGCTGACATCTTTTCACCATAATTTCCCCAATTTCTCACTAAATTTCACATTTTCCCTACAAATGTCTTTTTTTTTCGGACCTCAAAATTCCAAAACGTTAACTTTTGACGCTCCTAAAAGTGGCAAAATGGCGCACTTTTCTTGCGTAGCTAATTACGGCTGTTACTCAGTTGTCATATTAAAAATAATCAATTTTTATTTAAATTAAAAAAAATTTAGTGTTTGTAATTAATTTTAAATAACGTATTTCCCATATTTTAACACGGTAACAATTTCATGTACTGGTGATGTGTACAGCTTAGACCCTTCCCCTTATATCTTGCCATGTATAACAACTCAACATAATTTATACATAACTAAAAATATAATTAAGACGATTATTTATTAATTTTTGAAAAATACATTTTACGATTTTTTTAAACTGTGAATACTGACAATAATTGTAACTGCGTAAGCCTACTGCTACCTTTTACATACTGTTCAGTTTATAATAAAATCTATTAATTAATTAGTGTTTTTTAAATAACTTTCGTTTAGTAAAATATATTAAGAATGCTTGCATACAAGTGGTTTTCCTGTACACCACCATCCCCCAAAATTTACAGAAGTACCACTTCTATCAACCTTGCAAGTTAAAATAATATTTTTTTATTAATTAAATATGTACTTTTTTGCTAGGCCTTAACACGCATAGTTACATGAAAAAAATTATTTTGTAACTTATAGTATATTAAAACCACTATAAATTATACTTAAGTGTGTAACATAGTGTTTGATTTTCAATAATTCTATATATTTATATATTTTGCGTATTTTTATATAGCTTTGTTATATTCTCGTACATAATTACGCAAGTATCACTGTTTTTTTCATGATATTTTAATTTTAATAATTATTTATTAAATTTTATAATATTTGGTTTATATCCTCACATTTATATTTATTTGTGATGAGAGTTACCCACAATGTATTGCTCTCTCTCTCTCTTCATCCGTACTCAGTTATCTACTGTATTGATTACAATCAATCACTCTTATTTTCTTTAAAAAGAAATTTTCTTATAAATTGACTTAACTTTCATAGATACCACATTTTTAAATCCGCCATCCTATCGAACACAAGATTATGTAATGTACCAAATGCATTCAGATTTAAATTTACAATTAAAGTATTTCTTAACTCGGGGAAGTCTCGTGTAGAGTATATAAATATTGTTTAAACCCATATTTTAATCGGATCAAGAGTGTTAGTGTGTGAGTGCTAGCCACGCTTACATTCCGTTCTTCTCACACACACTATCTCAGTCGCTGTCGTTGTTTGTGCTAACTAACCTTACTCCAGCAGATCACAATTCTTAAACGCCTTATCTTGCACTCGGTGAGCCCAATCGCAGCCATACTTCAGTATGACACGTGTCCTACCAACAGCGGTAAGGTTGGTGTTATGTTCTGAGTGCCGTGGCCAAAGCATAACAATACAAGAAAGCAGGCGTTATGTCAATCCAACAGCGTATCGATGCCCCTTTCAAACGCCATGCAGTGTAGTCTTGCTAAACTGGAATTTAAAGTAACGTGACCACCCAAAAGGGGTCAGTCGCGTCATACTCACGCCGAAGACAAGATATTCCATCTATCGCTGACCATTCGTCTCCGATTTATAGAGAGGGTTCAGATTCGACTCCCTTGACGTGCCGTTAGTCGACTACAGCTAGCAGCCTTCGGCATTATGGGTAATATGGTGATGTCAGCGTTGAATATTTTATAGAGAGCATTTTAATAATCAGCTTTAGTTCAGAGTTGTTTAGGTATTAAACTGTTAATAACTGCTACCCTCCGTAGTAAGTATCATGGAGTATTTATGTATAACTTGCTTGTAAACTCGTGAAATACTTTTTATTCAATTGTTTATTGACTCCCATGATTCTCCTCTGTACAAGGCCACAAGTTAAAGATTGATTTTTATAAATTTCAACAGGTGCATAAGTGCTCTAGTGAAATATAGTGGCTAGGTGCCTTAGGAGCCCGTGGTTTGCTTGCAGTAGTAACATTGAATGGGGTCGGCCTCAGCTGAACTTTCAAGTAGCTACGACGATCTAGGAATCACTAGGCAGGTCGTAACAACTGTCGGCATAGAGATCGTAAAACCATCACCCTAGTAGCTAGTCATAGGTAAACGAGAATACGCGACGCAGGCACTAGCAAAATTCTGTTCACTCAAGATTTTATCGTTTAAACTGAATCATGATTTTACTAACGTTGTTTGCATTTATGATTAATGAAATGTTTCCTACACACACACACACGCAGCTTGTAAGTTACCAATATTTAATTGCCTTTTTTATTTTCCTTTCTCCGGAACTTAATTTACGAACTTGTTAAGACGTTTTGTAAGCGGCATGTTCAATAGCAAGTAAACGTTAACAGTATAGGTTTTGGCAGGCCTAGTATATATGACAAGGTCAATAAAGTTCCAATTAAAATCTATATTTAAGTTCTCTTTTTATTTGATATGTTTATATAATCTTGAGTCTATTTATATTGCAGTGTCAAAAATTATTTACGCTAATATTAGGTTATTATACAGTTTATTCAGGAAGAATGGTGGGTAATGACATGGGTGGTCGACAACGCGAAAAGAAACATTATTTGTTGGAGAACATTTGTCCGGAAGTAGCATCCTACAAAGGTGCAGGAACAAACACAATTGCGCAATCCTGCATAGTTTACACTCCGAGGCGCCAGAGGGTGAACGATAGCATAAAATCAAAACAAAATAACAGGAAAAAATATGGGTAACAGGTTTTTTTCTGCACATGCGCAGAGTAAGTGTGTCAAACAAGGCACATATTTACAACAAATGTTCGAAATTCCGCCCTCCTATCTCAAAAAAGGCGTTTCAGCAACGAAGCATGTTGTCTCGCACTCTTCGAAACACTTCTGGTGCCTCACGCATCTGTTCGCAAGCCACTGCGTAATATGTTGTAAGTCTAACTGTCTCAACAGGCATCACCTAGAATTGGGTCTTAAGAGTGGCCCCACAGGAAATATTCGAGAGGGCTTAGGTCCAGCGAACGAGGGGGGCAGGTGACCGGACCACCAGGTCTAACTCATCGTCCAGGAAATTTGTCGTTTGTTCAGGTATCGCAGATCACGTGTGCAGTGGACTGGGGAACCGCCATGCAGAAACCAGATGTTGAACCTAACGGCTAGTGGCAGATCATCTACCAAATCCGGGAGAATTTGTTGCAGAAAATTGAGGTACGGACCGTTGAGTCGTTGGGGTAGGGCATGTGGCCCAATCGAACTATTGTGAACAATTCCTGCCCACACATTTACTTGAAACCACAGCTGGTGTGCTGCAATGTGCGTTGTGTTGCGAATTCTCGTCGCTCCACACATGGCTGTTTCTGCTGTTAAACATACCGTCACCTGTGGTAAACATTGCCTCGTCGCAAGACAACACTGTTTCACTGAAGTGAGACACGCAACTAGTTTTGGGAAGTCTGCTGGCTCCAACACCTGCACTGGATGGCAATGACACGGATGTAACGGTTGTTCGTGGAAAAACTTCACACGGTGTTGTGACTATGGTCTATGTTGTGCGCTATGGTCTGAGTGCTGGATGATGGGTGTTCGGCCACATGCTCCTGAGGACTAGTTCCTCGAAACGTGGCGTTCTCACAGGTCGCCTGGCACCGACGTCAACCATTCGTGGAATCAGACTTCCAGTCTCACACAGCCTCTGGTCAGTACTTATGAACGTTATTCTGTCTGGTACGTGTATGTTAGGATAGCGCTCTTGATAAGTGCAGACTGCTTCTGCTGCATTTCCTCTTGCCTCTCCATACACCAAGTACGTAACAGTCATGTCTGCGAATGTCATTGTGGCATGCTGTTCATGTTCTCCAAATCCTTTATCGCAACGCTCATTCAACTGTCAACCGACAACTCTGCACTAATCATGCAAAGCAAAATACATCAACCAACTACAAGAAAACATCAACACTGTGCTGAATAGCGGTCTGTAGGTTGATTCTGTCCGAAGGCACACAGTCTCTCAGCCACTGGAATGGGGCCTTGAAGTGCGCGCCCTTCTAATTTTCGCACTTGTGTTTGTCCATGCACCTATGCAGGATGCTATTTTTGGACAAATGTTATCCTACAAATAAAGACCTTTTTCACACTTTCTGGCAACCATGGGATTTTCGACCATTCATCCAGAACATCCTAAACGTGTGTTTGTGTGGGTGGGTGAGTATCATGACTATACGTCAGCATAAAGAAATAAGCCCTTTTCTGAGGTTCTGATACTAAGTTTGACTTTGTTTTGTTGTATGAGTGACGATACTAGATAAAAATTCTTTAAGCTTCTTGTAAAGTTGTACACATTCTAGTTAAAAAACAGCATTCCAAAATCAAAACAACAATAATAAGGTCATCATTTTATAATGCGGATTCTTTGTTACGCTCAAAATGAAATGGTTGATACTGCGTACGTATGATTATGTCCCAATCTAAAAAAAGAGTAGAACATTATCTAGGAAAACAAAATTATGCAATACTTAGAAACCTATAATACTTGATGAACTAAATTTTGTCTTGCAGTACAGAGGTGAAACCACAGAGAAGATCGTCCAGTTTGCAGAGTACTTGGAAAGCAAGGTTGATCCTTTCGAGAAGTACGGCGTGGAAGAATACATCACATCGGTAGGACTGTCGGTATCTAAGGAGTTCCAAGGTCAAGGACTGGGCCAGGAGCTTCTGAAGACCAGGTTCGATGTGGGTCGTGCTGTAGGAGTCAAGTTGACTGTGACTATCTTCACTGCCGTAGAGTCACAGGTGCTGGCCATCAGAGAGGGCTTCGAGGAGCTATCTCGTGTCACCTACAAGGACTACAAGGTCGATGGCAAGGAAGTGTTCCCGGGAATAAGTAGCGAGTATTGCCTACTTATGGCCAAGAAGATTGAGTGAACGGTTGTACTGTTGCGGAATTGAAACTGAACTTCGGAAAGCATGTAACTCAACCAATAATGTATCTGGTCATGTGTAGTTTAACAAATTATATATTTTAATTTATTTATTGGACGTTTTACATGCCTTCGAACAGTGCATGGCCTTGGTAATGGTACAAGGTGGAAAGGGAGAAGATATAGGCAAGGGCATGCTTTGCCTAGAGTGATTTCGAAAAACCCTGTAAAACCGAAACCAAGATGGCCAGAACCGGGGATCGAACCAGTGTCCTCCGAATGCGAGGCGAGTGTTATACCACTTCCCCACCTCGCTCGGTTATCCACTTATTGTGAAGAGTGCTCAGTATGTCCCGTGTATTCAGACAAACATTTCATCGTCCTCTAAATTCGTGTCTTGATAACTTGTGTACAGTTACGAAATAATTTTGGGAAATAATTATGGAACACTTGACTCATAACTTTAGAGGTGAACTTAGAAATATATTTTTTACATCCTTAGATACAATGTAACCAAGGGTGACGTTGGATACGCCAGGTGAATTTGGGACAGTTTTATACTATTTTTAATTTTCGTAATTGCCATCTGTGAGTAAATATTAAATTAATGTAATGTGGTTATGCATTATACGGCGTTTATCACGAATGAATTTCTTTATTCAGATATATCACACGCGAAAAATAATTTTTTATGATGTCCCAAAGCTACCGCATGTGTCCAATGTCACCCCCCCCCTAACTAATATTTTGGTACATGTTATGTACAGAATAAGACTCTTTGAAATGTTAACATTTGCGCAGTGATTATGTTGAACTTTCCTCTTGTAAAAATACTATAATAATACTAAATGTGTACCCTTAATGTCTGCTTGTACTTAAAACTTCATTAATGAATTACAGGCTCCAATTTTTATACATTAACTTCTTATCATCAGCCTGGATAAACGTCTCCACGTAGGTAAATAAAAACTTAATCAAAAAAACTTCCTAATTTGGTTTTTCATTGTTGTGCTCGTACTATTAAATAAATTTGAGAGTGATATAAATTAAGCAAAGAATCACTGCAGTTTAGTTACAACATTGGGAAATATTTCCTTGCAAATTTAATTTATACTGTCAGTTTTTACCCGAAAATAAGTCAAAAAATTATCACTACACTCGGTAATTAATTCTCTAGTTTCGTTAATATAATTAAACCTAAATCTATATGGAAAGTGAATTTTAACCAACGTTTCTAAAATCCAAGTTATCAGTAATGTTAGTAATAAGCTGCAATTCACGCGTGTTAAGAACTAAAATGTTATACTCAATGACCACCCATGAAGTGAAAGGCACCGAAAAGACAAAAACCATTAGTCGGGACTAGCTGATAAATGTTCAGTTATGAAGTGTGCATATAACCGTAATTTTTGTAAGGTTTTTTTCTACCATCGCTAAACTATTGCACGAGTTACCAAAACAACCGTACAAGTCCATTCGAAAATAAAAATCATTGGCTTTGTAAGCTGTAAGGGCGAGTTCATACGGGATACACATGTAAGTGATGTTGGCAATACTGCTATCTTGTCACAAATTTTGGAATGGGAAGAAGAGGCAAAACTGCTGTAGTATGTTTCGCACAAGCCTGAAATTAATTACTGCGTGACTTGTAAAAAATTAAGCATTTGTGGAAGTAATTTCCTACTTTAATCTCTATCAGAACGTTAGGAAATTAACATGCACAAATAATTATTTATTTCATTGGTGGATGAACGTTAAAATCCAGAAGAAAAACGGTTGCTTAGAAAAACACCTCCAGGAATATTTTTTTGAAATATATCACAGACACAAAGATTATCACAGAAATGAAATATATTCTGGATGTCAATAAAGAAAGAGAAATACAGTAGTTCATATTGGTACACAGGACCAAAATTTAATATATATATATATATATTTTTTTTTTTTTGCAAATAGACACCAGTGTCGATTGATGAGGAAATCCAGAAAGAGGGAAACAAAAAGTCGTGGTACTACAGGTAAAGCTATTTGTGTCAGAATGTAGAGTCTTATTAGTACTGAAAACTTCATTATACTGTGACTGGCGGACACTGTGGTATTAATTAGTCTCTCGAGAGGATAAACCTGAGAATTTACTGGTTTCATTTTCGGGAAGGCGTTGCGAAGTGGTGCCGTGTGTGGAATCTCCACAGTCAGATGAGGTCGATGAGGGACTATACAATACCATGATACAGTATTTGTAAATTTTTTGCTGGCTAGTCAGAAGGAACAGGTCTCTAACTTACATTGTTCTTTTTCATATAATCTATTGTAAGGCACGATGCTATAACGACCAACAGCTTTGCCGTTTTAAATTCGGTGAATTTTAATTTGATTTCATGTTTCTTTCTGTCAATTATCCTGGGATTTGTTATAACCTCACCAGGGTGATACATACTATCCTCCTAGCTGCCTCTCAGTCGTCACGACTTGGTATCGCTGTGTAATGCCATCACTGGATGTTCTTTACGTGCTTCTACCACCATCTCTTATGGTGACAGTAGCTCTTTCTCTTTTCAACTCAACATCGCTAACTACAGCGTGTTCATCGCTGGTTTCTGTCGCTCTCGTATTCTTGGCAAATAATAAATGAAACGCTGGTCATTCTTGTGTCACATCTTTGTCTGTATTATGTTTTCCTTCGTGCACAAGTGTCCATAGGCACGTGACAACGGTCTCTGTGACTGAATGCCGACGAACAACTATCGATGTGGTGCAGCATCACCACGCTGTGTGTGTGTGCTATTGTGACATTGTGTCCACAGAATCAAACATGGCGTGTCTCTGGTTTGTTCCTCGGGGAGAAATTACATTATGGCATGTAGCTCTCGTATTTTTCATTTGTTTGCAAACGTCATGTAGTGTGTGGGGACTTTTTAAGTGCAATAAGGATTTTCAGCATTTAATAATTTACTTGAATAAATTTCAAGAAGTTGTCATTAGTCAACTCTTCTGACAGATTACTTTCATACTCAGTCTAAGATTATAGGCATTAGTAATGAGATTCAGATTGCCGAATTCCTTTTTAAATTTTAATTCAACCTGTCAAGTCCAACTTTTATACTTTCTTATGACCCGTCATCTCTCGAAGCTGATTTCTTGACAACCAATTGTTAAGCAGTATTCTACTACATTACAGTAGCTGTGTCCAACACATCTGTGTTCCAGAGAATTTATTCGTGATCTACAGCTAAGTGATATGCCACTTTCTAAAATTTCCTATCGGTGGTTTGCGTTTCTTTATAAGTCATAACTATGGTTAGATTTTCTTAAAAATTTCTCTAATAATATTTTTATATAATTTTTGTTTTTCCTGCATGTTTACAAATTATAGTTATTCGACCTATTAAATGACAAGTTTTCTCACAAGTATGTCACTTTAATTTACATCATGGAATTTTTGGCAATATTTTCACCTGCATCAGGACTTTTAAAAGTTGTTATCAATCGTGTAGGAGGTACAAGTCAACCACTCTCCACTGATTTTATTTGGTTCATGGATGTGTTGTCTCCAGTCAAACTAGGCTTGTTTTCTAATTTTTTTCGTTTATAGTTTGTTTTTTCTTTGTCTAATGCTAACATTTCTGGGACGACGTAATATTGCAATGGTACATGTTCACAATAATATAGTACGAGTGTTACACTAATCCAACTATACAACCTTCAAACAGAGGGTGCATAAGTCGTTCTACATATGTTTGCGTTCCAGTGAGAGCGCGCGAAGCACATGCACGTGATCGAAGGTATGGTCTGTCAATGAAAACACGCAGTGTTCACGTGATTGCAGCTTGTAATCAGGGGTGTCCGGAATGCTCGCCACGTGTACTAGCAGACAGGTACTGAGCGTAGAATGTCATGTACGAATTGGTTGTATTTAGGCGAGTATGAAC
Source organism: Medauroidea extradentata (assembly GCA_003012365.1). NCBI lineage: Eukaryota > Metazoa > Arthropoda > Insecta > Phasmatodea > Phasmatidae > Medauroidea > Medauroidea extradentata. The sequence goes on from PNEQ01004755.1 coordinate 71,486, forward strand.
ACATAATGTCGTGGGAACCTATACATGTGAATGAGATAGGTATGAAGAACCCCAAGAAATCTCTTAGAACAGAAACATCGTCCAGCACAGTAAACAATGCATAAATCCGGGTATAAATCCCTATTTCTCAGGTAGACGACAATGTCATACCAATTTGCTATGGAAGAAATGTAAAATACTCGACACTAATATTGACACACATATTGTAACTATTCATGAACGTTAACAATAACGTGTGAAATGACAAACGAAACAGAATAAAGTGACACGAGTATTTAACAATAAATGTATATAGGGAATTAAAATGAAACCTTCATATTGCACATCGCAGTAGAAAAATGCAATATACATAAACGTATCTAAGAGTTCATTCAGACGACGCAGAGCTGTCGTCATTAAGGTTAATTATGAAAGTCTCCTCCTTCTCCATAATGTCATCCAGTGTCCACATTTTAATTTCAATCTTTTCGACGACGTGAGTCACATATTTATTCCACTCACCTGTAGGCACAGCGTGTGTAGCTTCTTCTAGAAGTACTTTAACGTCCGACAACTTGTAAAACCTATTCTTCACAGCAACGAAACCATTAATTCTGGCCCAATCTATGGGATTCAGTTCGCAATGATATGAGAGAATTCGCGGAACACTCTTACCCGCATCCATAGCCATTTCATCAATTTCATATGTAGTATATGCAAACTTATGTTGCTGAACAATAGTGACCAATTCATTTTTAACATGTCATCTTCGAAATCAATATTCTTTGAATTTAACCAGGCTTGTATTTCCTGCTTCTTTGAATTAGCAATACAAATTATTTTTTTTTACGGGAGTAGTATGGCACATTGTCAAGTACTATAACGGCATTTTCTTCAAGCCGAGGGAGTATACTCTTGAACCGTTTGTCAGAAGAATCTGAACACATCTTCTCATGATAATCGCCACTCTTTTTGAACTGAAATACCCACAAACAACCTTTCACAAAGCCTAACTTACTTCCAATGTGCGTTATTATAAGACGTTTTCTTTGCCTGAAGGACCATTAAGACCAGTTCAGAGTCCCTATAGAAATGCTTGTTTGGATGATGTAATAGAGTCCTCCACCCTCACAATGTTTCGCGTATGACCTGCATTTAACCAAATTCCATCAAGATAATAAATTGTTTTTTCTTCACGTCTCAGTTTTGTTTAATGCTACTGAAATAACAACTTCTCCATAATATATCATTCCTATCTATCAGCATGCCGGCATGTCCACGTCTAACATTTGAAATTAAGCTCCTTTAATTAATTGTAAAAGTTAGTCCAACGGAAATCAGGCAATTCGAGGTCTTCATTTACACCAGCAGGTACTTTATCAATAGTTGGCAGTTCGTTTCGAAAGAAAAATGCATGTACCTTTTTTCCGTATAGCATTCCTGTTGAATTAGTCAACACTTTGCGAAAGTTTCCGTAGTTGTTTTTATTTTTTTTTCTATGACTTTAATGCGTACTTGCTTATTACACATTAAACTGTTGCGGGATTTACTCCAGGAGAATGCGCAGCTTTTTTTTTTTAACGATATCATCAATATACATACCTGGATTCAGATATCTCTCGGGCTTATAAACATTGAGAACCATGTGTTTTTCTGATGAACTGAGCGCACATTTCTTGGTTCGCTTCTCGGGCGGACCTAGAATGGCCAGGCTGCCAGTCTCGCTCCCCTTATCCGGAGAGGACACCATCATTTATCTACATGTACGTCAATCTGATAAAACACACAGATAGGCTTATAATATCCTCGTCAACTGATAAGGGGCAGAGTAAGTGAAAACAAAAACAACAAAGCAATGCGAATACTCGCCTGACCAGTCACCAATTTAACTCTAGTCACACTGCAGCAGCGTGCGCTGGTTAGTAGCTTGTACACCCCTTACCGCTTATACTAGCTATCACGCACTCTTGTTTACAAACTAGAACTCACACATCTCGGCAAATGAACTATAGTTTAAATGTATATTGAGGTTTACATATGAAAAGTACAGGAATAAAAGGATGAGGGTCCAGTTTTCCGAAAAATTGTGTTAACCAATGAATTAAACAGGTTAAGGTATGTAGAATCCGATCAATGTAGCACAGATGAGGGTACGACATAATGCGCAAGTAAAGTTTTGGTGCACCGGGCTACAAAGATGAGGGTCTCAGTGATTGTAGGCTAGAAGGATGAGAGTCAAATAAATAGTTGGTAACACTGCATAAGTCGACTTCAGCGCACAAGTGGGTACCCATTGTACTATTATCATTGTTTATTTACATGTATGTTTAATTGTATGTAAAACAAAAACAATATTGCAGCCAGTTGGGAAGTAGTGTGTTTTAGGTGCTTGTCATTTAACCTTACAGCTGTCGCCTACAAAATGATTGAGTTAGAAGAGGCTACAAAATCGACTTGCACAAGGAAACGAAAGTCACATGGTCGAGTGCAAGATGTAGCAAAGCGATTTAGGTTAAGTAGTCATGAAACAGGTGAGGACTGTCACAGAAAAAAATTGCAATGTTTCAAATCACTTACGCCCGCTTACAGAAAATGTATTGTTACGAAGTTTAATTCGTTAACTTCATATGACGAACAGTCACTGTATCTTTGTGGCTTGATAACATGCAAGCCTGTTCAACGTCATCGTCCAAGAAAATCGGAGGAAGAGGGAGATTTGCATTCTTTTTCATACTTGTATAAAGTTCGAGTTGTCACAAATAAAGAAGTGTGTGAAGTGCCAGTGTGTTACAAAGCATTTTTATCATTACATGGCATCACAGCAAAACGTTTGCAAACATTGCAAAGTGGACTTACAAAAACAGGCTCAGTTCCTTTAGATATGAGCGGGAAACACGGTACAAAGGTTAACAAACATTCAGAAGAGACTGTGAACTGTGTTGTGCAGCACATACAATCGTTCAAATCCAGGCATTCTCACTACAGCCTTAAAAAGTCCCAGATAGTATATTTACCAAGTGAGCTTAGTGTGAGTAAAATGCATACCATGTATGTGGAGATGTTTCCCAATAACAAAGTGTCCTACGAAAACTATCGTGAAATCTTCAACACTAAGTTCAATATTGCGTTTGGCTATCCTAGGTGTGATACTTGTAGTACATGTGATGAACTGGTAGTGAAAATAGACAGCATCCAACAGAAGTTGAAGCTTGTGCAAACTAAATCATGTAACCATCTCAACAGCCAACTCACATCAGAACTACGTAAGCTACAAGTTGACAAAGAACATCATCTGAAGAAGGCAGAAACATTTTACAATAGGAAAAAGGCAGCCAGAATCCAAGCACAAAAGGACACAACCAAAGACGCGATTGTAATGGATTTTGGAAAGAATCTGCACGTGCCCAACATAACGACAAATGATGTGTATTACCGCAGACAGCTATCATTTTGTATGTTCAACATACATGTTCCCTCTACATCTCATGCCATCTTCTACACGTATGCAGAAGTTGCTGGAAAGAAAGGAGCTGACTATGTTTGTTCAATGTTATGGGATTTTATTTTCAACCACATGGACCCTGTTGTTAAAGAACTGACAATATTCTGTGACTCATGCTGTGGACATAATAAGAACTACACAGTTTTTCGAATGCTGCACTACATTGTGCATTTTGTCAAGAAACTAACGAAAGTCAAAATAATTTTCCCAATTAGGGGACATTCTTATTTAGAATGTGACAAAAATATTGGTCTGCTGAACCAAACAACCTATGTTGAGGTACCCTGTGAATGGAACAGTGTCATATAAAACTCCAGAGTTAAGTCTTCCTCGTTTACTGTGATTTCCTGTGAAAACCAAGAAATCTTCAAATCGTGGACTACGTTTCTCTCAGATATATACGTGCCTAGGTGTCCCTTCCAAACACGTCCAGTGAGAGAATTGACCATTACTGACCTGCACCCACGAATAATGATTCATCGAGACACCTACAATGGTCCAGAGTATCATGCTGTTGTTGTACGACCAAAACGAAAACAACTTTCTCTACCAGAAGGCATCTTTCGACTACCGTCGGTGGCATACACGAATATCTTACCCATCACAAAAGCCAAGTCTGATGAATTCATCGAGACACCTACAATGGTCCAGAGTATCATGCTGTTGTTGTACGACCAAAACGAAAACAACTTTCTCTACCAGAAGGCATCTTTCGACTACCGTCGGTGGCATACACGAATATCTTACCCATCGCAAAAGCCAAGTCTGATGATCTGCAACACCTCAAGAGGTTTTGTTCTGAAGAAGCACAAACTTATTTTGACAACTTGCCACATGCATAACACTCTTGTTAACCTGCTCAGACTTGTTTCTATGAGATACTTGCTATAAACATAGCAGAATATTGTCCTTCAATGTTAAATATGAATAGACCCTCATCTTTCTTGTTTATTATCTTGTTTTTTATGTTTTGTACAAATATTCTGTCTGATCTGAGCAAATTGACTTTTGATGGCAACATATGGGTATATTTGTGTGTAATATGATGGAAGGAACAGTTGCCACGCACATTGTAGCAACGTTTTGACAAAAGTGTTTAAACTTTCAAATGGTGTTTTCTCCATAACAGGTTTCTCGGACCCTCATCCTTTTATTCCTGTACTCTTCATATCGTAGACAGCATAATCAATTCAGGCGGTTACACACAACGTTACACAAAGTCAGGAATTATGGATGGAATCATTCTTGACATATGTTGAGGAACCGTATCACTATTTGTCCGGAGCGATTAAAGGAGAACGTGTTAAAATGAAATCGGACCTGGGTCCTTGAAAACGAAATTCCAACGTGTTAGCATTGGACCAACTCGCTCGGTCAGTTCTTCTCCCATATTTTTATAATGCGTTTCTATTACCAAACTACTAGAAACGTAGAACATATGTAATCCGCTGTCGGTAAAACTAGAAAAATTCTGTGAATATCTCCATTATGTAAATGAACAGTGCACATTTGCAAATGCGTCTGACTGGGTGCACTAACATGTGACAAGATCCAGTTCTGAGGTCAAAAGTGTCTCCCCTCTGTGAACTAGAGAACTGTTATTTTTTTTTTGTTGCACACCAGCAGTAATTTGTGTTACCCATATGAGAAAAATACTTTGCACGACACTTCCGAGCAAGGTTATGTCATCTGGAACAGGTAAAACAGCAGCTAGACTGAATACAGAATATACTTTTTTCGTCAGTAAACTACTTACAGTCAGAAGAATCGGGATAACTATTACAAAAATTAAATATTTTAGTAAGGTGAAATTGCTGCATGGGTGTAGTGAGAAGTCTTGTAAAGAGACAATCTACTGTAATTGGATTTAAAACGGGCTGTGGTAGATGAGTACTATCTACAGCAACGTGTTTCTCTCCCTGGTATTCCCTTTTAACTAAATTTATAAATCTCTCCAGATTTCATTCAAAAATGTGTCAAAATCCATGTAAGACATCTCCACATTCCGCAAGGTCTCCAAAAGTAAACAAAAGGGGGAAAATAGCTGCATAAATATCGGACATAATTTCTAAAATTTCCGAGGCGCATAACTAATACTCTTATTCATCATAAAGTGCCGGCAGCTTCATACCATCATGCTCAGTGACTAGTTTTCAGAAGTTACCGACATAAGTAATGAGCCTACTTTCTTCGACGAGGGTGCAAGTTAACTCTAAATGTTAAACTCGGTTTCGTAAATCTATAAGTATGTAATAAAAACTTAACTTATTCTCACGATATCTTCTGACTTGGTGGACCTACAACATAAAAGACTAATTAAATCAAATCTTGAATGATAAAATTAATAAATATTAATTTGATATCTATCTGTCCAGTTCTTCTTGAAATACGTGTATTTATAATGATGTATTTATGTCGTGGAACTTTCAAATTGGAGGACATTTCTAAGCCCAACATTAACAAATAAAATTAAATTAATGTTACCTTACTTAGTACTGATTGTTTACCGAGTCTGAAGAAACACTGAAAAACGAACATCCGACATTTCATGTTAGCAAAAAATTTCAAAGGGACTCTATTTTTAAAGCTGAAAACTGTTTAAAAAAATGCATCTAATGTCGCTGTATTATAAACTACACGTCTTCTAAGTTAGGTGAAATAATGATTTCTTGTTCTTTATTTAGATGTCTCATGTGACCGAGAAATTTTCAAATCGCTGCCTCTGTGGAAATACGAAGTGACATGAACAGAATACACTAGTAACTCTAATAAAAAAAAAGGAAATTAGTAAGTAAAGTATCTTCAACGAAAATGCTGAAAACATTGCACGCTATCCAACTTGTAACAAGCTAATTGTTGTCACTTTATACAAAATATGAAATAAAATAATGCAGTGTTTTGCTACTTGGCTGTAAATTCTGTGATACATTGATATAGTAACGCCTTATCAGCGTAGTTAAATGTTATTTATACGTAGTACTGCATATGAACTTTACTAGATATCTGTGGGCAGAACAGGACGTTCATTGAGGATCATTCTTACATATACAGACATGTCCACCTTGTACAATTGTGAAGGAACGCGAAGAAACTTATAATTTGCGATACTAACGACAAATAAAATATGGCAGGTTTACTGCTAAACGTCATTTAAACTGTCAAATTATGAATATTACTACAGAAATGTTAATATTATTATTATTTTTTATTATTATTACAAAAATATAGAGTTATTAATGTCTACTCCTGAGCTAATAATTCGTACACGCTCGACTTTAAATGCATATTTTCCAGAAGCAATATTTCGTGACTGTACGTCATCCAATAGGTAGCATCTGTTACGCCCTTGTTTTGAATACAAAATTACAGTGGGGTAGACACGTCTGGTTTCAAATAAAAACACAAATTTATCCCTGATTTTTTAGTGGGACAAGTGATTTCATAATTTAATCAGTCTATATAATTCGTGTGTAACTCACCAACCTTATGTAGAAAATATGATTAACTGATTGTTGGACTTTTTTTGTGGACATGTCTGGTTTTGTATGTTTGTTCCTCAATTTACTATAGCAAACAGAAATGTTGTCCGTCTTTGGCTTTGACCCACGTACGATATTTGTAGAGTATTAGGTACTGGATTAGGCTGCGGTTGGCAGTATTATGAAAACATAACTCTTAATATATATATAATTACATATATATATAGTATATATACATACATATACACATACATACATACATACACACACACTGAAAAAAATACTTATTAGTCACTGCAAAATATTTTGTTAAAATTGACCTTACCAAATTTTTTTTTGTAGTGACAACAAAAAAATTTTGCTGTCCCCAATAAAATTTTGCAGTGACTACAAAAAATTTTGTAACCACTACAAAAAAATTTGGTTAGGTCCATTTTAACAAAATACTTTGCAATGACTAATAAGTATTTTTTTCAGTGCACCTACACGCCAACACAGAAATTGCACCACATTTCGTATAGAAATAATTGCAAAATGCAAATAATTTTATTTCACCTACAATTGGCCATAGTTGCTTTCCGGATTGTTAGCTAATGGTTTACAAAGTTTTCCCAGTGGTTATTTGTTTATTTATTTCTGATAGAGATATCTTGTTCAAGTTTTAGAAATTTACCCGAGCGTCACTCTGAAATGAACAACACCTCGATATTTCTAACGATAAAATAAATATGTATGGTTAAATAAATAAAAATTAGTGGTCATACTTAAAACAAAAATGCCGAAATAATATGCTAGATATTTGTAAAAAAAAATCCAATTGAAGCAAAATTCCAAACAATGGTTCGTCTGGTTCAAGCTAAACCGTCGAATTTTTTAAAAAATATTACATCTGTTTACAGAACTAAGGGACCAAATAATTTCTGGATATTTTCGTAATTGTTATCGTAAAGTGAAAATAACACTTCTATGTCTCGACGAGTTCAATAGCCATTGATGATATATCAGAATCACATTTTACACTTATTGACATCCCAAAATCACATTTTTGACTTTAGGTAAGTATGCGTCCCACTGAAGTGAAAATCACAACAATAACCCGCTGGGTTAGAGATGTGTCGTAGATTACTTATCAACACATCTCACTTATGTGCATCACTTTTCATCATCTCAGATCTCGAATTTCGAAAAACCCACGGATTTAATTCTAAGGTTTATATGTGAGCATTATTCTTAGCCAAAATCACCAAAATTTATAAAAGTTACATAAGTTCGATGTATATCGATAGAAAATCGAAAACACAGATCATATTTTTACAATATTGGCCCGAATTTAGAAGAATCCGTTCTGGTTTTAATTCACCACTGAATAAAGTACTCATGTTTCAAAAAGTTTTTAAATTAACAATTGCAAAATATAGTGTAGTAAAATTTTATAAATACGTTTAGGTTTTTATTGTTTGTACATGTAACAAAATTTTTGTACTGAAAAAATTATTTAATACACATTAAAAGCTACAATACTGAATTTATAAAAATTGGTTATTTTTTAATATTCATAACATGAACAAAAATATATATGCTTTAGTTACATAATGCTACGCTTATTCAAGTATTACACACATGTAGTACCGGTACCAAGATATCACTTCATGATCCCTTACCTTTAAAACATAATATTATAATAGGACAGTTTAGTTTCAAACCCGCAGTAGAAAATTACTTTTGGTAGTACAATTCCTTCGAAAACGCTCATTGAATTACATTGTAATGTTATGTCATCAGTGCGTAAATATTTATTATCACTCATTCAACAGAACATTTTATCGTTTGGGAAGCCATTTCTCCAAGGCACTTTAGTTTGTTCAGATATTTTTTTGAAACTTTCTACGACCAATAGTTGAGGGAAAATCACTTCATTACTCGGTTTCAAATTGCTTTGAAGTCACAGCTTACAAAGCATACAAACGCGTGGCTATACTACAAAAACAGTACATTCGGCCGTATAAAAAATTTGATAAACGGGATTTGACAATTTCCCAGTTTTTCTTCAAAGATTGATAGACACTTCAGATAGTTGTGCGAAGGTTTCTATTCTGTTAGTGGGCACAAATAAATAAATTCCAGTCAAAGACGTGATTTTTAAAACGATAGCACTTCTAAATTCGAAAGAACATTCAGAATGTCAACAGCAATTCGAGTTTGGTTTTTACAAACATTACTAAAGAATTAATTGAACAGAGCTGAGGGCCAAGCTCAAATTTTTGTACCTGATCACGATTGGTTTTTCATGCTCACATAATTACTTTTTATTTCATAGTAGACACATTTATTCAATTAGCTTATTGGATTATTAAAAACTATACCTAAGAACCGAATAATACTTTTAAATTATTTTTCGAGCCATTAAAATATTATTATTATAGAGATTTGTACCACTGACTAAAATATGTATAATAATTATAACTTAACTTAGAATAAACATCTCTAATATTTTCCCAAGAAAATAAGAACAAATTCGTGTTTAAAAATAAGATCAGGCATCAAGTGACAAAATCAAAAATAAATCCTAATGAAATGCAAAAAAAAAAAAAAAAATATGTTATTTTGAAGCTCTCAAAAGTAGATATATGTGTAAAGTTATGTGTTTTTGTGTGTATCTTTTTCGTTTACTTTACAGTATTATTTGTCAGATTTGGAATATGTGTAATTTATATTATATACACAAATGCTAAGTGTAATATATGTATATTTGTTCACTGTAATAGTAAACAATTAGACTGTTGTTAGGAACATGTTGTAGTTGAAAATAATTATTTCTGTCCCGCAATTCACTCAAGATATTTTTGTTCACTGCAGTTGCTCGGTTTGAAGGTAAACGACCGTAGCCGAATTTGGTATATCTTATGAGTTGATGTACATTATTAATGCAAATAATTAGCTTATGTGCCATAAAAGTATTATCTCACAGCCAGCAGTTCCCGTTCTTGACATATTGCAAGTTTTATCTTTACGACGCTAAGACCTCGCTGTGAGAACGGTTTGACGAGTACTAATTTAAAGGTATTTCTTCTTAATCCATTGGACGTACATTTATACTATCTGTGCCAGTAGGAGAATCGAAAGTAATATTTCGTAGCATGAAACCCCAGCATTTTAAAACGCGTTGTCCAAGCAAGCCTCTTTAGCTCAGAGGTAGAGCACTGGTCTCGTAAACCAGGGGTCGTGAGTTCGAACCTCACAGGAGGCAAACCTGTTCTTAATTTTTTTCCAGCGTTTCGAATGTCTTTTGTAATTTACACACAGATGGCAAAATTGCTTAGCAACGTTAAACAAGAAAAAAATTTTTTAAAGTTAATATTTTATAATTGTATAAGTTAAATTAATTATTATCTTTTCTTGTGAAAAAAAATTTAACGGGTGTTTCAGTAAAATTTTGACTGTCACTTGTGTTTTTATGACCGGCAAAATATTATGCACGTATCAAAATTATCCAAAAATTAATTTAATAATACTTAAAAGTCAATTGTAATACATAGAGTAATATCATAAGTGACCTAAAATGTTATCATTTCAGTATATATTATTAAAAACAAAAAGATTTCAGAATTTATGTTTTTGATTTTAATAAGTTATCAACAAACCATCTGAATGTTGACAGCCTTCTAACTCGGATTGAAATATGTAATGTAATTGTAACAAGTTTTATTTACGCCTTTATTTAAAAGAATGGTTTTTAAATGGTTTACGAATTAGTTCTCTTCCTATATTTCAATCTTCAGACCTACATTGATTATAAATTCACAAAGTCTTGATCAGTTTATTCATGCACCATGAAAATAAAATCATAGACATATTTTATATCTGAAATAATAATTTTATATAATATATTTTTTAAAACTTAATATGCAGCTGATGCTCAGATTTGTACTCGACTAAACACTGCGAATGCTAGAAACTATTCTCATGAAGTCGCTGCAACATAAATTGGAGCCTTTACGCCAGGGCTGATTGTAAAGTACATGCATTTTGTGTACCGGTAATTTTTCTGCCATTTTAACATATTTGTTAATTTTTATAATGAATAAATTTTAAAATGTAAACATTCATAGTTATTGAGAAACAAGACTGTATTAATTTTGTTGTGGCTAAAATATAGTGAAAATCAGTGTCCGGACTTGGTTGCAAAAATTTTCAATTAGTCATTGTATGTTGACACAAGACTAGCGCTATTTCCAAATTATTTTTTTTAAAAACTTGACTTGAAATTTTTTATTATTTATTTTTACTATTCGAATCGTTACCCACAAATTGTTGGATTTTTTTAAATTCACAAATTTTCAGTCACTTGAAATTACAATATACCTAATGTGATTTTTTGCACTAGTGATATGCCTTTCTGACAGATTCCCTACAGTAAATTTCCCACGTGGCAGTCACTTGGCGTTTCTCATATGGCAATGTTATTGACGTTTGACGGATGGTTACATGGTTCGTCTGAAAACAGATTCAAGCTAGAAGCAGGGCTACCAGAAAGAATCAAGTTACCGCACAGCGGGTATAGGTTCCTACGTAGTGTTTGTCTGAGTAATGTGGGGCTATTGCGTTTTTGCGTGTACTGGTGTTAGGAATTTTCGATGAAATACCTACAGTGTTGGCAAAGCGAAGTACGGTTAACGCTCAGACTAGTGGTGACAAGCGTATTTGAAAATCTCAACAGCTCGTTCTCAGCTGTAATTTCCTTTGCAGGCGGTGTAGCGAATAAATATTATTGAAACGGATTTTAAGACAAGTATATGTGCAAAATTATTTTAAAATATTTAATTAACCCGAGGAATTTAGTTTTAACTGTGGTACGGGAAACTAAATATTAAAAATATGAGAGTGTATTTCTAACTGAAAACGTACCACACTAATTCATTGAGATTGAATGTTGTGGCTTATGTCTAATGTGTGTGGTTGACAGCAATGTATTGTAGACAAACGTGGTCCGATAAAAGAGCAGCTTACGTCAAAGTAAAGATAACACGTGAGCTTGGTAATAATGGGAGAAATTGTGAAACTGTTTCAGCTGTGATGACAACTGACGATCGATGAGTGCCCACTGCTGCGCCAGAGAAAAGCTGGTTGCTCTAACGCCTTGCAGTTTTCTCAGGGATCTCCCGTTTCCCCCACCCCTTCATTCCGTTGCTGCTCCATACTCTCACCTTGTGTCACCCCTCACCAGCGATAAAGACCTTGTTGTTGAGCGCTGACAAAAATCTCTCACCCACTCCCTCTAATGCCTTGCACTGACTTGCGTACATTTTACAACATTCTCAGCGTCGAGCGGATTGTATTGACATATAAAGATGTAATAAAACATTTGGTTAAAAATAATTATGAAGGAACAAGTAATCGAGCCCTGATTCTCCTGAATGCGAGTCCAAATGCGTATATTATGTGCCACCTCGGTCGGAAGTAGTTGGAAAAAAAAAGTGCGAACTATGGAAGAGTAGCAAATGCAACGTTTACTGAATAAGTGTTGGGCTGAAAACAAATTAAGGAGAGTTTATATGAAGTCAAAAAGCGCAGTTGGAAAGTAAATTTTGACCATGAAAGTGAATATTCAGACGTAAATACAGCCGTAATAATGGACGTCAAAACAGTTTACTTTAATAAAGAAATTTAAGAGAGATAATTTTGCTGTCTGCAAATTATATTACTACACATGGTTGATTTATAGTTGACATAATACAAGCTCGTGTTAACAAGGTGAGACGAATATTGCCAGATAATGTATGCATTTTCATGTTATGTGAAGATATTTACAGAAGATTGGAAATTAGTGTGCGAAGGCAGTATTCATGTATATTGTATGACATGTTGCATACAAAATGGATGACGTGGTTAATGAGTATATATGTTAGTAATGTAATAATGTATAAAGCATGGCTACTGTTATTCTTAAACGACTGACTCGAGGGGACAGAGAAGCAAATGTACGATAAGGTCTACACAGTCACACGCACTTAGTTTCATATCGCTCCTATACACAGGCTGTTAAACTGACGTGTGGTGTTTTCGACATACTGCTGGAGAGCAGCAATTTTTTTTTTTTTTTAAGATATTTGTACCATATATTTTTTCCTTGTCGTAGACATAAATTGTGACTACGTGTGATTTTATGATTTTTTTGTCTGTCATAGTTTTTGGGTAATGACTCGTAGACGTCAAAATTGGCATTTTACGGTTTTATGTATGTCACTAAAACCATATAATATATCAAACTGAAGAATATTAGGTACAGTAAATAACGATGTTGTAAACTACATGGTATTATATATTAAAAGCAAAAATAAAGCATTTCGTATAAAAAAATTGTCGAAATTTGAAATTAAAATTTAAAATTTCAAGAATTTTATTAAAAATACTTAATTTTTTATTTTTGTTTTTATGTAGGAAACATTTTGCATATAACACCGTTATTGACTGTAAAGTATTTAAGTTTGGTATGTCAGTTGGTTTTATTGGCGTATATAGAAACGTAAAATACAAATTTTGACGTTTATAAGTTACTAGCAGTCCCCCGCGGCTTTGCTCGCGAGTATTATTCGTAACTGATAATATTTACTGTAATTGAAAAAACCTCTTTTTACACAAGATTGGTACTTCAGTCATCAAGTGTTAGAATGTCCAAGCGGCTAGTTGAACTAATTCCGCAGCAGGATAAGTAGCTATAGCTGTCCATGCGAAAAGCAGTCTTAAGTTTGTCCCTGCCACTAACAGCGACATCGCCTGGGCCTTATTTATAGCCCTGCCTATTTGACGTTGTGGGGTGATTACAGACACCTAAGGTAAGAGGGTAATCAGATGAAAAATATCTGTTTACCTTGTGCACAACCACTGGTGACGGTTCCCTCAATTATATATTTTCAAAATATTCACTGTAACTATATTGCCATTACAAAGTTTCAGTGGGTAGAGGTTTCGCGGATACGTATTTGGTGCCCCAAACTTGAGATTAGTGAGATGATATATCGTCGGTTTACTGCCAAAAGTGACAAAGTCAAATGAGATAAAATTATAAAAACGCTAGGAATATGTATATGTTGTTCACGAACAATATTGCCCAAGTTTAAAGTATATTAGTCGTTTCGTACTGTTGTGTCACAGTATAGTAACATACCACATTTTTGTTAATATCTACAATTTCATACTGTTTTTAAACAAAATAACATTTATGACTTAATCACCTTTGGCAGTATACCGACGATATGTCAATTGATATTGTAGAGGAACCTAAGTGGAAAGCGAACTGCAATTTTACCCCTTTTAAAGACTACATGTAAATTGCACTAATTCGATCTGCCTTGTACTTTTTGTGTGTCAGAATTGAACGTTCGCACGCAGCTTTTAAAGGAAATAGAGCCCAGAACCTCCCGGAATTTAGTCCTGAGTAACGTCGAAATAATTCATTAAAATAAAATATTATTAAAAATAAATAGAATATCTGTGTCCTGGGCTTATAGAGGTTGTACAACACCACGTATCGATAGGTTACTGTAGAGTGAAACTTCTGTATAGGTTGTTTATCGCTACTCATTCCTGCTTTTCGGATCGTCTGCCTTGAATATTGACCAACTTAGTTTTATTCTTAATAATCACGTTTCTTATAAAGAAAAAAATTGCATACATATATTTTTTTAATATTTACGTAAGCATCACTTAGACGCGAACAACACCTCAATATCGCTACTGGTTAGATAGATATCGTGGGTTGATGGAAAAGAAATTTTGTTCTTTTTCACCCTTTTGGGTGCAGAATTTCGAAATATTTTTAATTTACGACTTAGACATTTGTATAATATTATCCAACTGAAGTGTAAATCACATCGCTAGCCCGTTCAGTCGAATCAAAATAGATCATTCACTAAAAACACATATCACCCCTGCACAGTATTGAGAAATCGAATTTCGAAAAATCTGAAAACCGTTTTGCGATAATTTCTGTAATCATCATCCTGAAGCAAAAATTAATTGTATATCTCGACGGGTTCGATAGATATCGAGGATTTATCTAAAACACATTCAAGGTCTTTTCACAACCTAAGAGAGTAAGTTTCAAAAAACCCTTGAATCATATTTTAGAATACTTTATAAGTATCTCGTGGACGTAAAAAACACAACATTAGCCCGCTGGGTTCGAGATATATCGACGATTAATTGAAAACGCTTTTCACAACTTTTCATCCCTTTTCACGTCCTTAGGTGGCAAATTTCGAAAATTCCTGAAATTTCTTTTTAGGTATTTGAGTAAGCATCAATCCTAAACAAAAATGACGTCGCTATATAAAATGCTATGGGATCGATATATATCGAATATGAGTAGAAAACACATTTCACGTATTTTCACCCCTTTAAATAAAGAATTTCGAAACGTCTTTGAGTCCTGTTATAGACATTTGTAAAAGTAACCAATTAAAGTAAAAATCACGACGATAGCCAATTGTCTTTCAAAGATATAGACGATTCATTAAATACACATTTTGCCCCTTTTTACTGCCTGGGGGTCGAATTTCAAAAAAACCTAACACTACTTTTTTGGGTATTTACGTAAGCAATATTTTGAAGTGAATATCAACTCTCTATCCAGAAGCGTTCGATAGATATCGATTGTTTATTGGAAACACATTTAAGGTCTTTTCAACCTCTTAAATGTTGAACTTCGAAAAATCCTTAAATTGGATAATATGCATTTTTACGAGAGTCCTATTAAAGTAAAAATCACGACGATAGGCCGTCGGGTTCGAGCTATATAGACGTTTCTTCGGAAACAAATTTCACCCCTTTTCACCCCCTTAGAGGTCGAATTTCGAAAAATCCCTTCTTAGTGCTCGCCTACGACCTGAAGGGAACCCCCACAAAAAATTTCACTATTCTAGGTCCAGTGGTTTGGGCTGCAGTTTGATATGTCAGTCTGTCAGTCAGTCAGTCAGTCAGTCAGTCAGTCAGTCAGTCAGTCAGTCAGTCAGTCAGTCAGTCAGTCAATCAGTCACCTTTCATTTTTATACATAGAGATTACGCAAAAACTATGAGAAGGGACCTGAAAAATTTGCGTTTTCTTTTGGGTACAAGCCAGAATTCTCTCGACTCTAATTTTGTGCCACTCTCGTAATTAACCCACGACTTATTTGACACTTCCTAGAAGTCGCTTACCTAATGTGAAAAGAAGCTATAAATGCAAGCCCACATCACTGTGTCAGCGAGCAACCAGTGAGAAGATAATATCTACTTGAGCACACAGATATTCTTGGAGGCTAACATACAGGCCAATGAACTCGCGTATTTTTCCTGTCTCTATGAGGGATAAAAATATTCATAAGAGCAAGATTTAGTCACAGTTTACGTCTAAAATAAGAATATATCTTGTACAAATAAAAAAATAAAAATATGACGATGAAAATTGCTGTAGAACGTGCCCTTATGATATGAGACTACTATTTTATATGTGAAAAGTCTGTTCAAACGTACACTGTAGAACTCTCGGTTATATTCGTTACAGTTAAGTATGCATATTTCCTGGTTATCCATGATATAAGGTACGGTAATAGTATGTTAGTGCATGTAATTGGTATGAGAGTAGTTTGGTAACATGTGTGTAGCAGTGCAGGTAAAACACGGCTAGGCTAAGCGAATTTCTGGCCACCGACGCACACACTTGTGGCTTTGAGGAGGAGGGGAAGGAGGAGGGGCAAGCCAACTGCTCGTAAGTATAAAGGTGTCGGGTGTCATTAAGCGGTGCTTTCCGAGAATGCAGATGATGACACATCAACAAGGTTCGAGATGGGGAGGGGGAAGTCCAAAACTTAGAGTTGCACCATACTGCGACACTTGCGTGTGCCAGCTCGGTGAGATGGGGCTAGAGGATGACAACACGGTATGGTGACTCATCTCTAGGGTGGGTCATGCGATGACCACGTGACGGACATTTCATGGTCATGATTAACATGTGATGAGGATGCATGTACTCCCTCGGGGAGAGGGTGGGAAGGGGAAATATTAGTGCCACTGATTGTAGAGAAAAGGTGGTGAGTGCCTGTCGGTGACATATTGCATACATGTAAAAATTTATAAGGGATACTGATGTGTCAACTTTGTTTCTAAAATTTATTGATTTGACGTAAAATTTATTGTTTAATAAGTATGTGCAGGGTGTGGCTGGAAAGCGAAATCAAAATATTTTCGGAAGACTAGGAGGAAACTTATATTTTAATATAGCTGCTTACGTATCAGTAATTGTAGACAAGGTGAAGTGGTGAGGGGAAGCTCGTGTGTTAATGGAGTTCGTCTGGGTACAATGTGTTGGTTAATTATTTAATTAACTGGCTTTTATTCAAAACACTTGGGGTTTGCTTGGAAACCAAAATCGGAAGAACTTCGGTTGACTCGGATAGAACTCCTATTCTTTATTTGATTAAACTTAATGGAAAACGTTCTGGCATAGCTAGAATGAGGGGAAGGGTTAGTCAGTGGGTCAATGGAGCATGTCTGGGAATGACATGTTGGTAATTTATTTAAATTAATTATTTAACATTAAATAGATTTTATTATATATAAACGGAGTTCGGCTTGAATTCATATTCGAACAATTTTCGGGAGACTAGTGAAAACCCCTATTTTTTATTTAATTTAGTGGAAATCTATCGGGTGTATCTAGGATAAGTGTAGGGTATTAAGTTATTATAATTACCAGTATTAAAATATAATAAAATATTAATAAGTAAAGTTTTAATTAGTGAATATTGGTTGATTTAACATGGGAAGCGGGAACCTTAACTAGGAGTATGGATATAAGATAAATGTGGTGGGGTTCATTGGAGGCTAGGAAGGGTTAAAGGGGGTCATTGAATTAAATTAATTAATTAATTTCAAATTTTTGACTTACGAATGGGGTTTGGTAGGAATGCAGATTCGATCAGTTTTTGGAAGACTCGAACGTAACCCTCTAATATTGTGGCAAGAGTAATATAAGTTTACGAGATGACGTCCGGAAAATGTTGACCTTTAGGTTATCCAAAATGGTGGCCATGACGTCATCCAAGATGGTGGCCGTCGCATTATCCAATATGGCGGCCATTATGGTATCAGTGGCTCCATGGCTCCGGTCTGCTAAGCCCTTGTGCTAAACTCCCCCAAAATATACTGCTAAAGTCGCTACTTGTTAACTATAGATATAGCCTTTGGTCTTTTCATCCCAATGAGTGTACGCAGTAAAACAGCAAGGATATTAAATGTACAAACGAAGAAAAATATACACACCGAGGTGATAATTGAATACATGATCATATTCAATACATTTATATTCTCTAAATATGTCAATGTATTATTCTTAAGATATATTATACACTGTCTCGTACGTTACCTTGGGGTCGTAACAAAAATTATTAGATAATATTTCACTTTAATTTGTACACCTGATGATAATCCAGTTTTTCACTCTGTAATCCAGATTGATTTCTTACAAATATTAATATCTCTAAAGGTTCAAAAATTAATCATTTCAAAGTTTTTGCTTAGTAACTACTATATAACAATTTTATTACATATCAGTAAATTAATCTGTCGAAATTCATTAATATAATGGTATAAAAATGTAGCATTAAAATGTGGGTAGTAAACAACATAAATTAGACTCTTCTAGACAATAGTTTTTCCAGTTTATATTGTTGAAATTATATGGTAACTTAAGAAACCGGTTATTTTGTTACTAACAAGTATATATGTACAATTTTCCTGTTCATCGGATTTTGTGTGATGGTTGAGTTTTAGTTGTTTCCAATCTCACTCTGCTACGTTGTATGAAACAAGTCAAAACATTTTTAAAAAGTGTCACTTAAAAAAAAAAAAACTGTATACGAAACATACACACACCATCAGCCAACAATAATAAACATATATTTAAACGCCAGTTATGAAGTTGGTATGTTCACAATTGTGCAGTTGATAGGAGGTATTTATAATATTGTATGGCGAAACTCGTACCAGATTACTGACTATATTAATTTTGGTAAACATTTTTTTCACCTCAACCAACCTGCACACAAAGCAGAATAATGTTCTGTTTAAAAATACACACTTTTCATACAACTGGATACACTTTATCTTTACTTTTTCCTATACTTAATTTCACTTATTCAGTTAATGAATAAATTTCCCTGATGGAAAGTTTAGTTTTCTCCCGATTCAAGACTAAGCAATTTCAATAAACAATGTAATAATTGAAAAATCACTGGCAGTCATTGAATAATTACTGATTCCATTTCAAGGTGTAATTAATTGAAGAAATATGTTTATTTGAATAAAAGAAACTGGAATTAATTTGCTAGATTTTCCACCAAAGACAGTCGCATGAGTGGGGTCATTCTTTAACAATAAAGTAACAGATACATTTTTTTCTCTGAGAGATTACGTTTGCACTACGGTTCAAAAGCTGTTATAAATATATATTAAGCTAAAATAAATCTTAAAAATTTACTAGACAAGCGTTTAAATTCTTGCTCGATGTTATCCTGCTAATGTACAATCTCACTCCAAGACAGCAATTCAGTAACGATGGGTTTATATTTAGGTACACTTGGTATTCATAACACATTTGCATTACAAAAATATTAATTTGTCCGTTATTTATGTTTAGCTATATTAAAAATGACTAGGCACGTTAGCGTATACAAGTTTGTTTACTTGCTCTCATTTCGAACTTCATTGTCATTGCAGCGTCAAGGTAGTGATCGTTCACTCTATCTTCTTGGCCATAAGTATAGAACACTCGCTGGTGATTCCTGGGAACACCTCCTTGCCATCGACCTTGTAGTCCTTGTAGATGACACGTGCCAGCTCCTCGAAGCCCTCTCTGTTGGCCAGCACCTGTGACTCTATGGCGGTGAAGGCAGTCACAGTCAACTTGACTCCTACAGCACGACCCACATCGAACCTGGCCTTCAGAATCTCCTTGCCCAATCCTTGACCTTGGAACTCCTTAGACACCGACAGCCCCATCGCCGTGATGTATTCCTCTACTCCGTACTTCTCGAAAGGGTTTGCCAGGCTGTCCAAGTAGTCCAGAAAACTGATGATCTTCTTTAATTTTTCTCCTTTGTACTGTAAGGTAAAGAAATAAAAGCATTTTCAATTCAATCAAGCAGCAAATGGTTACAAGACTTGATATTTTTCTTATACTATTTTTCCGTTAAGTTATATAAGATCAGGGAAGTTCATCATGTGACTTAAAGTACAGTAACGGACGACTCACAAAATACTCTTTATAAGGTTTTGACTTCAGATTTGTCATGTAACATATTCTTTAATGATTACTGAGCCCAGAATTTCTTGAAGTATTCTAAGTTCTCGGAAATTGAGAGAATGATTGCAGTACGGGCACGGAGTAATCTAAAGATCAAGCCTGGAGAGCTAACGAGCGAACTTGTACAGTAAAGGAACTCTGTGGTTATATTGCTCAGGTAATAAATCAGTGAACACGATGCTCAGAAATATAGGAAAACAGTAAGATGATGTCAAGACCTAACATTGATACTCTGATAGAATCAAATCTCTGGGAGCTACTTTAAAAGTGGCTTTTTTACGCTATATATCTGAATTAGTGAATATTCACTGATTCACGCTGATGGATGTAGCAGTTTCAACAATTTGAATAAGTGAAAAGAGTCACATTTTAATTAGTGAATTTTCACTGATTTCCTTTAAGAGTGCCGACATCTCACAAGTGAATCAGTGAATATTCACCAGTTTTTTCCGGTTGTTTTCAAAGAACAGTTTTCACTTATTGAATCAGTGAAAAATTACTGGAAAATCTGTGGACATTCACTAATTAACTTGTGGAATGTTGGCACTATTTATCGGAATCATTGAATAGTCACCGAATTCACAGTGGTTTCTCACTGACTGAATTGGTTGAAACTGCTCTGTCCATCGACGTGAATCAGTGAATATTAACTAATTCTGATTTAGAGTGTAGGAACAGTTTAAATTGATTATGCTTCGAATCCACGCTTAGGGAATTAACATTTCCGGAATAAAGTGTTTCGCGATTCATACTTAGCTTTAACTTATAAATAATAAAATGCAGGATATACGACATGTTGCAAAATCGTGTGTCAATATTTGTTTTGGGAAACAATCATAGCATGTACAGTAACCAAAAATGTTGTACTGACTTAGGTCAGAAAACTGACCGTTCCTGTAATACAGATCGTTTTAAGTAATGTACAGTGCGCGCAAGCTGCACCATGCTATTTCGGAATGCTGCGAATTGTAAAACACAAGCGGTGCATTTTTGCACCTATATTTGAGGCACTCTGAATATAAGTGGCGTAAGTCCAAAAATGTATGTTCTTGTTTTAAATATGTTTATAAGAAAACATTTTATATCTATTTATAAGAAATCACAATTAATTGTTTTGCATATATACATACTCTGTATTTAACTAAATTTAGACTAAAATTTTCATATACATACTCATAAATCTGATAGCAGCGAACAGTGTTTATAGACATACGCCATTTGTGTTCTGAGTGCTTGTATTTAACAGTTATTATTTATGTTTCACCACGTGTGACTATTGTTCTCTTAATGCTGACGTGAACATTTGCTACTTCCTGCATACTAACGTGAAAATGATTAACCAATAAAACAAAGAAGGAAAATTGCATTCAAAACGCATCTAACTTGGCTGCAGAAAAAGAATCTCACCTCTTGTTTGACGTTCTTTTCGGCTCTGGTGACGACACCGATGACGTTTGCTCCCGCGATCCTTGGTCGAGGACCATCGTCTTCCAGAAAGGCAACAATAGATATCTTCTGAGCAATGAGCTCAGCCCAGAGATTGCGTATTTCCTTTTTGCTGACCACATCATCGCTGATGTCAAGACACTTTGTGAGCGGCTCGTTCTTTGCGAAGTGCTGCTCCATGAAATCTACAAGATCCTCTTCCCGGTCCTTGGGAACGTCTTGGATGACGAAGGATGGTACCTTTCCATTCACAGGTTTCCTGCCGACAGCTCGTCGCCACACTTTTGGGTGCGGCACAGAGTCGGGCCTCTTCCAGCTGGACATTGTCCTTCTGAGTCAAGTGGACTCTTTGACGCCAATTGTTGAAATGCACTTACCTACCTGCACAACAAAATATAAAACTTATATATTAACCTAGCCGCAGCCAAAATTAAATGATGTTTCGTAAAAGTATGAGAATGCATGCTGCCTCATAAAATTGTAAGAGCGAGAATTTTGGAACGAATGTTGTACTTTTTAATGGTAAGTACTAATTTACAGTATGTTTTATATAAACCATTTTTTATTTCAGACTGCTTTGTAATCATAATAATAATGGTTGCCTGGTAGATATATAGTTGTCGAGACATGTGCATGGTTCTGTGCTCGTTGACGTTACAGCCACTACGCTTGTCTACATATGTCGTTTGTTACTGAGTGGTTACAAAAGAGTCAGTACTCAGTAAATATCTAGTGGTTTACCTGTCGTCATACGGCGCGTTTATCATGTGTGTACAGCTACGATTAGCTGCAGCCCTAGATGGCAACAACAATTGAGCCGCCACTGTTTAAAATCAAGTACCATAAAACACAAAAAAAAAAAAAACTACGTTTTTGCTACCTTGTCTTAACATACGACAACATGTTACAATAATATTGGCCAATATGTTGTTTAAGAAGCTTAACTGTGCTGAACGTTTGGACTGTTTTACATGTGCTCAAAATGTTTCGCTTAGTATTTAATTGTTCTACAACTTAAGCTGGATTCACAAACACCAAGTAGCTTACGCGCGTACGTACATGTAAAAGTAGAATAACCGGGCGTGCCTGCTAGCATTTATATCGTCGCTTAGCGTGCGCACGTACGTAACAGAATTGATCAACTTTCTACTTCTTACGTACGCTAAGTGGTGGTAGTGAATGCAGAATGCGGAATCGTAAAACTCAATTGAATATTAATTTATATTAAGAAATCATTTATCTTTCGGTCATAAATTACTTAATTCACTACAAAAAAATAAAGTAGCCAAAGATAATCTATTATTGACACTTTTTCATAACATAAACAATTTCCGCACATGTATAGATTAAATATTAGTGTGAATCCAATCTCTTATAGTAAACATCCGCGCGTGTGTTCGTATGCACGTTACGTGTAGTCGTGAATACGTCTTAAATCGTAAGAGACCGAATTACTACAAGAATAATGAAAATAGCTATTAGGTTTATAAATGTTAAATGACGATTTAAATTAACAATTATTATGATTTGAGCCAATCTTGATGTAGCGGTTAGGGCGCTCACCTCCCACCAGTCAGATTCAATTTATAATATGAGCGGATATTTACGATTTAATGGCGTTGTAATGTCATTTTAAAGTAACATTATCAATTAATGTTTAACTTGTGTGTTTTGATATAAGTGTTATGGACAAAAACGTATCGTCGTTATATAAAGCCTGACGAAACGCTATACTATACTGCAGCTCCCGCTATGACGTCACCTGGCGACACTGCAGTCCATTTGCTGCCAGCTGCCTATTGCAATCGCGTTAAGTGTTGCAGAAAGTTCTAATATTTTCGGCACTGGAGCAAAAAGGATGTTTTTAACGTCGTATATAGCACCTAACTGTACTAATAGGTCCTTAAAAACATCCGAGGAATTTATTGATTTCCCGAGTGAGGGAAAAATTCAGAATACGATTGGCAACAGCTATTCGGCGAGATAGCAAATTATTTCAACATTCGGTTACCATTTATTATCCGAAGTAAGGGTTGTATCCTGTGTTGTTGTACAATATTAAATAATGAAAGTCAGAACTCATTTATGTTACAATGATTTTATGTTATGATAAAGTACTTGCACGAACTCTGTTTTTGCTAAAAATGTGACTGACTCAGGACGGAGGGTGACTGCTTACAAAAATAAATATGTCGAAAAGGCGTGTTTAATTAGTCCTTAAAATTAAAATAGTACAGTGGGAGAAAAGCTACCCTGAGAATATACTTTCATGTATTTAAATGAAAATTAAAAAAAAAAAAAAAAAAAAAAACAATGTTGTATAACAAAACAAAACATTGCACAGTTGCTGATGAAAGACATAACTGTAAGTAATTTAATTAGATAATTTCACCGGCTCTTCATTGGTCAAAAGGGACAACACATTTTTTCTGTTTCTAGCTTCGGAACACATCTCTGTAAATCATATTGTTATACAGTAAAATAAACAGACGCGGAAGATTAATAAAAAAGGCCGTCTGGTCGAAAATTGCTCGAAATGGCCGTTTTCGAGGTAATCGTATGTTAAAATTATTGAATGTATTGTAATGCCTGAAACATATGCAGGCGGTACCACATCCTGCAATGCGGGTAACCAGGCTTGTAGGCGTGTATCAGTAATATGTTCGTAGAGTATTTATCATTTAAGATTTTTAACGCAGATGAAGAAAAAAGTAGGTTGCATAAAATGATAAACTAGTTTAACTCTGTGGGCAAAGAAACTGCAGTAATAAATTAAACCCACAAAATGATGTCAGCGTTCAACAAGTTTTACAAAACCACACAAATAAAATGCACTTTCGTACTTTTATGTAAATGTACTGTAAAAATTAGGCAACTATATGTACCTGTATTTAATAAATAAGGCTGCATCCAATTATTTTCAAGTATATAGACATCTGTACACAGAATCATAAGTGACGTCATCAAGTATACACTAACATTGTGCAAATTCTAAGTATAGTACACAGAATTTCTACACTTGATAAATACACAAAATCGCTCACTTGTTGCGTATTTACTTCGGCCGCCATATTGGTTTCAGTTGATTATGATGTTTTGTGAAGGTTATGTAGTACTCCAGATTAAAAATGAGTAGTTATTTGCCAACTTTCGGAAGGTAAATGTAGGCTTATGAGGTCACCTATCTGTCTATGTGTCTGTGTGTGTGCGCCCCCCACAAAAAAAAAAAACTTTTTGAAGCAGTGGACCGAATTTAATCAAACTTGTTCACATATAGTACTTTGCATTCTGACTTTACTTATTTTCATATTTTCAAAATGGCGGCCATTTTAACTTTTTTCGGTCAAGCTAGATATCTAAGGAACCGTACTTTAAAATTTAATTAAACTTGTTATACATATACAACATACAAAGTTGACTTAACTTTTCTGTATTTAATTCATCCTATATGCATATTTTCAACATGGTTTGCCGTTTGTTTTACTTTTAGCACAGTATCACATATTTTAGGAAATATTTGTAATAATTACACCAAACCTGGTACACACATACTACATACAAAGCTGATTTGAATTTTGCGTATGTAGTTCATTTGTTTTCAAATTTTCAATATGGATGATATATTTTTTTTTATTTTAAGCCAAGTATCACATATATCAAGGAGTATGTTTTCATAACCTCACCAAACTTGGTACAATTAGACTACATACAACGCTGACTTGAAAATTGTGTATTTCGTTCAATCTATATTAATATTTTCAAAATGGCTGCCATTGATATATTTTTAGCGTTGTATTTCATATCTAAGAAAATATTTATCAGAATTTCACCACTCTTGCTAGACATATGCTACACACAAAACTAAGTTAAATATAGTGCATTTAGTTCAATCTGTGATCATATTTTTAAAATAACAGCCATTATTATATTTTTGTATATTCTAACTTGTCGTAGGAAATATTTTTCTGAAATTGACCGAACTTCGTAGACAAATACTACACACAAAGTTAACTTGCTTTTTGTATATATCGTTCATCCTCTGTTCGTATTTTTAAAATGGCGGGCATTTTTAAATATTTTCATTGCTTGACTATCCTAAGAAATATGTTGTAGAATTTCACCAACTTGGTACACATATACTAAATACAAAGCTGACTTGAATGTTGTGTATTTAGTTCATCGTGTGTTCAAATTTTCAAAATGTAGCTATTTTTATATTTTTTATTTTTAACATAGTAATATATATCATAGGATAAATATTTTTATAATTTCATAAAACTTGGTACACGTGTACTGCATACAAATCTGACTTGACTTTGTATATTTCATACATACATCTATAGTGTTTTAAAAATTGCCGCTATTTTTATTTATCTTTGGGATAGAAAGAGATCTAAGAAAATTATTTCACAAATTTAATTAAATTTGTTGGTTGCACGTTGCTCAACATGTTGACTTGTCTTTTATATATATCGTGTATTGTACGTCTAAATCAATATTATAATTTAATATACCTAAATTACGTAAACGATTGTAACTTTCATTGTTAATTTGCACCCACTTTAAGGAAAGTAGGCTTTTCAGTTATGCTGCTAACTTCTGTTTTTTAAAATGTGTTGTAAGTTGCCCTTCGTAAATAAATGTACGTAATCGATTGCTATTCGCGTTCTGTTAGTATTATTCGACAAGAAAATTATTATGTCATATTTTCGGAACGTTTTCAAATTTTTAATGTAACTAAAATATTTATGATTGTTTTTTATTTAAATTACAACTGTGTTTAACGTTTCAAACATAATAACCTGCTCATAGTGTCATTTTTAATTTTCATTATTTATTGTTATTTACTGATATTTGTGCGGGACGAAATAGAGTCTTTCTGACCGCCACCCATATAATTTGATTTGCATTAAACTTGGCGAATGATGCGTGGACACTCTTTTAGGTAAATATTTGAAAATTCACAATAGTAGGATGTCTTCACGTACCAGTTACTTCCATACTGGACTATTGCGATATCGGAATACTTCACGGGATTGTAAATTGCAGGATTAGTTTATCTGCAGCCTACAGATCTACAAATCAAACGAGGGCTTAGATTTATAGTGGTGTAAATCAGTTAAAATAGTTTCCTCTTAAATATTTTTTTTTGTAATCACATGCAAAATGCAGTAAACTCTTGCAGTACGCAAACGGGATTCAGAAATTCAATTAAAAGCGTATGTAACAGAGTATTCTTTAGGAAAATATGAATAATATGAATGATAAAAACACTACTAAAAATTATGACTTACACCAGTATGATTCTCAGCCCCTCATACGTTACAAGTTACATGTAAGCTATTTATAGTCCAATTTTATGAATGTTTTTAAAAGAGAAATTTTCAACATATAGAAACTGAAATGCTTGAAGTTAAGTTTATAAATCATAAGCAAATGTTAACAGTTATTAAATGAGATTTATTTTTTATTTTACTTTTTGTAATTTAATTTGTTCTTGGTTGTGTTATGTAATTTAGTAATATATTAAAGTAACAATTAGAACATTTTAATAATGTGTATTTCCTACTCCATCACGATCGCAAACTTTGTTTGCGTAATTTATGGAATTATTTTCATCCTTATGATTCCAGATATATTTAAGTTGCTTTGAATTTTGATTTTCCATGTATGTTCTCTAAAATTTCGTAAGTTCAAATGTTGCTTGCAGCGTGGATGTGTTTCTATACAATTTTTTCCTCAAGTTGTTATCATTACTGTCCACATGGTTTTGTTCTTCAAATTGAATTTGAATTTGTTCAAAGAATACAAGAACACATTGAAAAATAGGCTAGGTAATGAACAGATAGCAAAATAAATTTTTAACACAAAAAATTAATCAACATTACAATTCAGTTTAAGCACAAGAATCTTGCACGGACAAATCTAATCAACAATACGATAAAGCTCTATACATTCATTAAATAGCATGTTACTGTTAAATAATTTGTCGCGAGCATCCTACATTGTTTCGTACTATAAATTACCAAGTTGTTTTTTGTTTCAGAATCAGTAATACAATACCTATAACTGTAATATTATAAAAAACAAATTAATAAAAGTGTTTTGTAAATAGTTACGAACAAAACTACCTTGACATAGATAAAAACAGTCTCTTATATTATTTTTCGTATCGTAAATATTTTTATTTTAGTTGTAGGTTTTGTTACTTGTAAGAAACATCATACAATGAACAATGTTCGTCCAAAACCTTTCGGGAAATACTACCACATACGACTTCTAACAAAATGAATTGCAACTTGTGCAAATTACAAATTCGCAAGAAGTAAAACATTTCGACTTGATGCTTTATGAAACAACTGGCTTTTATAATAGCTACGAACGAAATGCTTTGTTTGTATATTGTAGACTTGTAATATAATGAAAGTTATCCCAGGTGCCATTACCTCAAACTATGTGCATTGTACGTAATTTCATTCATTTTAGCCAGTACCCACGACTTCGTTCGTGGGGGTTTCAATTTGTTTCTATGATACTTATGAATGGAAGAACATTTTGAACAGTTCTACATTGTGCAAAATTATGCCAAGGGTCATTTATGACCGTTTTTTGAAACATTTTGAAAAAGGAAATGTTTTCACTTTTTTCTTGTGTGTATCCCGTTATGCCCCTGTATCTTGTTTTGCCCTTCTTAGTATAATTTATTTATAGTAACGTTCGTGGGCTTACACACAACTCACCAAAGTTTCATTGAGGTTGGATAAATGATTTGTGCAAAATCGCGTAAATTACATTTATTTACTCCCCTGGAAGAATGGATTTTCAAAAACTGTGCCCTTAGCTTTGCTCGCGTGTAATATTTGTAGAACACTACTTAGCGTATCAAGCCATTGTCGGTCATTTTCTTTAAGTAAAAAACAATACAATTTATAACGAATTGGCGAATTCAGTGTTTGCACTTGTATCACGCAAAGGATCTAATAATAGCAAACTGTAACTCCGTATATTTCACTCCTTGATTGTTATATTTTCTTTCCGGACCGTCTATCTAATGGTTTACAAACTTTCTTCCCTAATTTTACCATCCATGGGGATGAATGTATAAAAAATGTTTATACAACTGACTTTTATTCGTAAACAAAAGCCTGAAACTACAATCTCAATATTTCTGACTAACTTACAAAAATCGCGAGCTTCCATACAAATTTGTGTTCCCCTACGTTATATAAAGATATCCTATGTAAAATTAAATGCTTCTAGACCCACCAGATTAAGCTGTGTGTTGTCTTATATTCTGTGATAACAGATTTATTAAGTAGACTAACTGTTACCTGCGACTTCATTCATAACAGTCTCAGTTTAATGAGATAATTTTTCAGAAAAAAAAACGTTTTTAAAACTTTTTAATGGTGCAAAACTATGTAAAGTGCTATTGATAAACGTTTTAGAAATATTTTAAATATTTTGAAAAAGTAAATAACTTAACAATTTTTTTGTGTAGGGCCTACAGTGTTCTGTCCCCAACCCTTTCCGCACGCAGAACAATTTTTTTTACAGAAACCTTAGCGGGCTCATAAGAAAAAAAAATTCCGTTACTTTTTTTTTTTTTCCCAATTCTCCTTCCTGGCTCGATTCCTCGTTTTCAACC
The DNA here is from genome assembly GCA_003012365.1 of Medauroidea extradentata. Taxonomy (NCBI): domain Eukaryota; kingdom Metazoa; phylum Arthropoda; class Insecta; order Phasmatodea; family Phasmatidae; genus Medauroidea; species Medauroidea extradentata. Next base: position 100,879 of record PNEQ01004755.1, read on the forward strand.
CCACTCCCCGCCACCCAGAAGTTCTTTTAGCAGACGCACTTAATTGTTTGGTTGCCTCGTTCTGCCTCACTACCCCTTGTTATTGCACCCTATTTTTGGAAGAAATCTTCGGTGTCGCACGTACAACAACTCACCAAAGTTCCATCGCAATTGGTATAGGAACACATAATCTTCAAGTATAACGAGCTTCCGCACCAACTTATATACCCTACTTTACTTTAATTTTAATCGTTTTCTTGTGCTCACCTACCTTAGCCCTGTGCTAAAAGTTGTGCGTTGCCTGACACTCAGTTGAGTGAGAGAAATCTTGGTTAGCGCTTAACATATGATGATAAGGGGTGACATGAGGTGAGTATGGAGCTGCGTCGGATTGATAAGGGCGGGGGAAATGGGAGATCCCGAGAAAACTCGGTGACCAACGGCGTAGTCCGGAACGATTTCCAAAAGCGTAAATCTGGGGACCGACCCCGCCGGGTATCGAACTCGAATCGCCTTGGTGGGAGACGAGTGGCTTGACCACTTGGGCACCGTGGCCCGTCTATCATCCTGTGTTAAGAGTTTTATTTAGTAGATTTACAACCCTATAAATGGTAATTATGTTGACATTTCATCAGATAAGGACCCTTCCTTCCGGATATTTCATTCTCTTACTGGTAAGTGAATTAGCGATAAAAGTAGGTGTAGGGATATTTAACACATTATATTTCAATAATTACTTATCCCTCGACGTTTTCAGACCAGTTTTTAAATTTTTGTCAAATATCATGCTACTTTTACAATTTTCAATAAATTATTCAAAGTTTGTTTCACAATTTTCATTTGTGTTGAATAAGAATTACCTTTTAAAATATTATTTGATTTATTAAGTGTCATGAGGAACCACACTTTCAACTCTAATTTTTATATTCCGTAATTGGAAAACCTTTACTTACGAGTATTTCATTTCCAAACGACATGTCTTTTTCTAAGCTGCATAAAGCAAGCAAATCGCACTTCATTAAGTTTACACAGTTAACTGCAGTGGCGTAACGGCAATCTATATAACATCGCTATCACAATTCTTAATCTTTCAGAAGATAAAATCATGACTCCGCGCTGAGAGGTGTCTGGGACGCAACTCTCATAAATCTCTGAAGTACTACAATGTTGTGGAGACAGCAGAGTCGAACACGGTAAACTGCCAGCAAACAATTAGTTTGAATCTATTCATTTTGTATTTAACATATGCTTTCTAGCGATCTAGGTGAACCCAGCTAGGATGACACATACTGATGACACGATTGGTGTAACTGAAATGAGTATGGAGGACGGATATACCAATTTTTAACTCCCGACGCAAAAATAGGGGTGTTATAAGTTTGACGGGTCTGTCTGTGTGTCTGTCTATGGCATTGTAGCTACTAAACTAATAAACCGATTTTGATTTAGTTTTTTTTTTTTTTAAAGGTGAGTGAATCGAGTGTGTTCTTAGCTATGATTCAAGGAAATTTGTTGAGACGTTTAACGTTCATCATTTCTTTTCTAGTGTTTTTCTTTAATGAATTTGAGCAATTCTACTGGTCTGATCAATTTTAAATTTAGTATCATGTGAGTCGGTTTTTTTTATAATTTTTAATGTAAGTCTTAACTTGCAGTAAAATTTCTAAATGCCGCAGTTGGTTAACGTTATAACCTAAAGTGAACTTAAAATAAAATAGTTACCACATAAAATAAACGTAGTTAGGGCAACAAACAATACAATTTATCAGTAAAACATATCCATGGATTATCCTGAAATTTTATTGCGATATCCACCGCCAATTTTAAGTGTTTCATAATTATTTTTAAATACAACTTCAAATGTTCTGAGAGAGTATGTTTCATATTTTCTGATTCTTGAATAGGTACCCAAACCATGACGTTCTTTCTTGAAAATTTACTATAGCATGCGTGTCTGTACTCAACAGTATCAACTGACGGTAGGTGGATTGTTATGTAGAAACAGTTTCTGGCCACAGCTTATAATAGAACATTGAGAGATTATACAGGAAGTTTCTCTTTACCAGTCCTGAGAAACTAAGCACAAGTTCTTAAGATCAACCTCATGAAAAAAAAAAACTTCGGCAAAATAACGTCTACTTTGTTAGCAGAATATTATTACTTTTAATGCTTAATATGTGTGCGTGTACACACACACATATATAAATATAAATAAATAAATAAATAAATATATATATATACATGAAAACTGCTTAAGCTTCTCACGTCCACTTGTCTGACTCACCTGCCTGGCTCTTACACAACTTGTGACTTCCAAGACGTTGCTATAACTGAGTATGTACTGAGGTATTTTATACTTTGTTCATCATGTGTTCTTATCTCCACTCAAGCTTCTTACGTCAGATATGATATATCACAAACTATCGACTATCATAATACAGAAGATACAAAGCTAAAGTAAGTGTTTACATTTAATTTTATATTATAAAACAAGCAAGGTGTGTAAGCGAGAACCTCGGTCGTAGAATTAACTTGGTTGTTTCAATATGTTAACAGTAAGATGGCACGAGTACGCACAGTATAATTTTCCGTACTCTTTCCAGAATAACCTTGTAAACTAATGTCAGAACATTTATCAGTCTAGGCGCTACACAAGGGATGCTGTAGGTCATTAAAGTGGTCTAAATTTACCAACTAAGTTACTTCAGGGACTACAGGGAAACATTTTTGTGTACAAATTGTTCGACCTGAAACAAAATAACCTTCGAAGTCCTGTCACATTTCACAGGATATTTTGTACTTTTACAAGAAAAAAATTGATTGCAAATAAATCTTGTATCATTTCAAACAATGTTGCAAAATGTTAACTTATTTAATTGTAATTTCGTGTAATTATTTGTAAGAATACAATAATGTCCGTAAATATATACAGGTATATTAGTAAATTTTCGAGTATTTCATATAAAGGTTACAATATAATTTTGTGAAACGCCATAAATATTATACTGTGCAACAAGAACACGGTAATAAACTACCAATGAAAACTATGTTTCCACACTCTATCAACAATTTGTACACTTCAACACTAAATGTAAGTAAAAAAAAAGGTTTTTTTTTGTTTGGAAACGAACGATAAATATTACTTGACATATATTTTGTCATAAATAAAATAGTTCTTAAACTTCATGAATAACACTATAATATGTAACAAAATTGGTTTTATTACAACATTTAAATTAAATGTAGTTGTAGTTTTTAAGGCATTGTTCGTGTTGAAAAAAAATGCAAATTATTAACAGAAAATAAAGCAGTTTTTGATGATAACTTCCCAAATAACATAAAAAATAAATTTTTAAGCTTTCCTGTGTTGTACAAAAAGTATCAAACAAATGTGTTTAAGTGTAAAGAAGATATTTGTACAGAGTAGATTACAAAATTAAACCGCGCCTAAGTTGTGCTCTGTTGGTAAAGATGAATTAATACATATGCAACCTCGCTGACTGTTTCTCTTTTTTCTCGGCTCCATAATTGGTTTCAAGTGGTAATGTTGGTACTACTGTCGTGCGATATTTGCTTTTGCTTGTTTTTCTAAGAAGTAATAAGACCGACCATGTAACAGAGGCGTGTAGTTTAGTCGTCACCAGTGGAGCGGGTATCTTATCTACTTCGTTCACCTTCGTGCCGACGCACATAGGCTTTATCTAAAGTGTGTCTAAACAGTTTCCTGTTGTACTTTAAACTGGTACCATATTGATGAGACTGATTGAAAGGTATGCTCTGCTGATCGGAGTGTTTGCAATTAAGTTTTCCATTTGAATTATAAGTAAGAACATTCCGACTAGCTCTGCATCGACAGCCAAGTATAGTTGTCTAGGTTTTCGGTGGCCTTGAACGAGAGAGGATGGTTTTTGTAACTGTCCGCCATATTGTAGTTTAGGAGGTTCTGGTGTTAAAAGCCATCTCACCTAATGGGTAGGGACAGGAAAATTTCGCGAATTCAATGACCTGCATGTTAGTATCAACTATCTTATACATACTTAAGCCCCGATAATTTGTTCACTAGCTGCTACTCAGTGGAACGGCTCACAGTGAACGAATAGACGGGGCTTCAGTATGTATAGGACAATGGATTCTAGCACGCGGGTAATTGAATTCGCGAAATCTCCCTGTCCCTACAATTTAATTAAATGAAATATATATAAAAACTGAGAGCTGAGGTCGGCGGCGGGGCGTCCCGGTTTAGTTAGTTGGAATTGGATAATGGAAGAATTTTTCAAGCCGAAAGCAGGATCATCATCAACACCAAAGCAGCCTATATCAAAACAAACATCAACACCGAAGAAAAATGACACATCAAAAATCACCCCAACACAATCAGGGCAAGAAGAAAAAGAAGAGACCAACCCTTTCAACAAATCAAACAAAATACAAAGAACACCACCGAAAAAACCAGGAAAAACACTTACAATGGAAACCGAAGATACAAACACATCGGAAATAGAAAAGGAGGAGATCGAAGTAACAGGAACAAATGAAGAACAGAAAAAAGATTGGAATACAGAGCAAGAAGAAGAAGAAATAGGAAGAGAAGAAAACAAAAGGAAACGGGAGGATTCAAGCATTAAAGTAATTGAAAGAAAGAAGAGCAAAATTGAAAAACACCATGAATATATCATCAAGGCAATAGAGATAATAAAAGACATCGAAACAACATTCAGAGCAAAACAAAAAGGAACGCAAGGTTTAATAATGGATAATGTAATGAAATTACAAGACATAATATTAGAACAAAACAGCGAAATCAGTAGGAAGCAAGGGCAGATAGAAGGAATTTTAAAAGAAAGAGAAATGAACAAACAAGCAACAATTAAAACAAAACAAGAACAACAAAAGCAGACATTAACAAATAACATCTGGCAACCAAAACCAAAAGAAACACCAATAAGACTGATCATAAATCCGGAAACAGTTCAAAAAGATGGCAGCAGCGAGGTAACTAAAAATGAACTAATAAATAAAATCAAACCAAAAATGAAGAACATACAGATCAATAAAATCATAAAAACTAGCACACAAGCAATAGTAGTAGAAGTTCCAACAGAAGCACAGGCGAGAAAACTTGAAGAAGAAATAAATAATAAAACAATACCACTAAAAACAA
>PNEQ01004755.1:107018-168360 GCA_003012365.1 Medauroidea extradentata
TAGGGGTAAGATGGGCCCCGACTCAAACCAAGAGGAGGCTGAGCTGAGGGTCTCAGTCGGGGGACAGGTCAGTGGGCGAGATCCGGGGATGGGTGGCCCTTGGCTCTCTCGCTAGCTTCTGTCTTCCTTTGGTAGGTGACATGGAGGCGCAGTTCTGCGTTCCGCGAAAGGGTTTGCGCGGTTCCAACAGACTGTTAGCTGAAATACACTGCGTGGCAGAGCGTGATCTCTCCCCTCGCCCATGGGGGCCGGGCGCCGGGATGGCCTATGGCTAAGAGGCACCGTCAACAAAGAAAGCCGCACGAAAGTGCGAGTAAACATAGTATGTCCTCTGAGTTGGACTATTCCAGTTCCATGTGCGCGTACGAGTAGTCCGGTTCGGGTGCCGCTCCGCCGTTGACCTCAGTTTGACCGGGAAATATCCATCGTATAAATATAAAAATTGGCACACAGCTTTTTAAAGTGACAGTGAACAAGTGTATTAAATTTCAATAAAATCCGCCAATAACTTTTAAAGATATAAATTAAATAAAAATTCACAAGGTTAAAGCATAGGGAAATAAAAGAGAAGAAAGAAAAATTCTGGTGAGTAAACCATTTAAATAAAATACAATGTGGTTTCAGAAAAGTGATTTTAAAAGAAGAGCCCAAGTTATCATAAACAAGAAAATTTAAAAATTTAATAATTACCAAAAGTATTAAAATTAAAAAATCAATAAAATGTTAAATATAAACAATTAAAGAATAACAATGAAAATAGAAGAAACTACATTGTATTGACTACTTGCAGTCAAAATTTCAGCATTTGGTGGGTAGTGGTTTAGAAAATATTAATAACAATGCTTTACAATAGTATAGAATTAGCTCCATAACAAAAGTAGACTACATAAAGAATGAGGGGGACCCATAACTACACTGCAGCTCGATGACCTACTTTCGGGACAATAACCTCATCGAGTGGAAAATCACAGTGGTAGATTGGAAGCAGTAGATTGAAAGCCTGAATCTACTACATCAAGAATAGTAAAATCAATAGTAAAAACACAGAAACAAATAATTATTAAAAAATATCTAAAAATCGTTAAAAACTTTCAAAAGGGCATAACTCGAAAACGGCTAAAGATATCGCAAAACGGACAAAATTTTGGGTACCCCATCCCACACCCACCCCCTATGTCCTCCAAACTACTTTTTTAAATTAAATAAAATTATATAAAAAAATTTTTTCGCAAGGTCAGCAAATACGTTTTTCGACAATAACTTTGGATCTAATTAAGATATCAGAATGCGGAAAAAAGCAAAATAATCAGGAAGAAAAACTCAATTAAGCAATATATATAAGAAGAATAATATACAAAAATTTTTAATTTAATTAATTGAAATATATATAAAAACTGAGAGCTGAGGTCGGCGGCGGGGCGTCCCGGTTTAATTTAATTGGAATTGGATGATGGACGAATTTTTTAAGCCAAAAGCAGGATCATCGTTAACACCAAAGTAACCCATACCAAAACAATTATCAACACCGAAGAAAACTGACACATCAAAAATCACCCCAACACAATCAGGACAAGAACAAAAAGAAGAACCCAACCCTTTCAACAAATCAAGCAAAATACAAAGAACACCACCGAAAAAATCAGGAAAAATATTTACAATAGAAACCGAAGATACAAACACATCAGAAATAGAAAAGGAGGAAATCGAAGTAACAGGAACAAATGAAGAACAGAAAAAAATTGGAATACAGAACAAGAAGAAGAATAGGAAGAGAAGAAAACAAAAGGAAATGGGAGGACTCAAGCATTAAAGTAATTGAAAGAAAGAAGAGCAAAATTGAAAAACACCATGAATATATCAAGGCAATAGAGATAATAAAAGACATTGAAACAACATTCAGGGCAAAACAAAAAGGAACTCAAGGTTTAATAATGGATAATGTAATGAAATTACAAGATATAATACTAGAACAAAACAGCGAAATCAGTAGGAAGCAAGGGCAGATTGAAGGAATTTTAAAAGAAAGAGAAATGAACAAACAAGCAACAACACAAACAAAACAAGAACAAAAAAGCAGACATTAACAAATAACTTATGGCAGCCAAAACCTAAAGAAACACCAATAAGATTGATCATAAATCCGGAAACAATTCAAAAAGACGGCAGCAGCGAGGTAACTAAAAATGAACTAATAAATAAATCAAACCAAAAACGAAGAACATACAGATCAATAAAATCATAAAAACAAGCACACAATCAATAGTAGTAGAAGTTCCAACAGAAGCACAGGCGAGAAAACTCGAAGAAGAAATAAATAATAAAACAATACCACTAAAAACAAACAGGATACAGAAGAAGAAACCGAAAATTATAATATATGAAGTACAACAAGAAATAAAACAAGAAGAAATAATGGAAAATTTATTTGAACAAAACATAGCAGAAATAGAAACCGAGGAAGAATATAAAAGAAATCGAAAAATTGTATTTGAAACAAAAGCAAGAAACGGGAAATGTAACATAATCATAGAAGTTGGACCAACAGAATATAAATATTTGATAAATAAAAACAGAATCTACAATAATTGGGAAACGCACAAAATTAAGGAATTCTTATCACCAATGAGATGTAATAAATGCTGGAGATACGGACACACAGATAAAAGATGCAGGGAAAAAGAAGACATATGTGGAAGATGCGGAAACACAGGACATAAACATTGGAATTGCGAAAAGACTACACCAAATTGTATAAACTGCACACGAAACAAAAAACAAAATACTCAACATCAGGCAAATGACAATAACTGCCCACTAAACATAATAGCTAAAGAAAAACTAAAAAAAAGAAACAGATTATGGATAGTACTCACATCAAAATAATACAAGCAAATTTGCAAAAATCTAGATCTGCTACCTTAGATATCAATAATAAAATATGTAATGAAGGAATTGACATAGGAATACTACATGAACAAATACACCAATATAAACTCAAACTGGCATGTAGTACAAAACGTAGAAACAGAAAAATCACTATCAATAATAGTAATACACAACAAATATAAGATATTGCAAATGAATCAACACAACACAGAAGAGATAATAGCAGTAAAAATATTAATTGGAAAAGACGAATACACAGTAATATCAGTATATTTACCACCAAAAAAGGAAATAGTACCTATAATAGAACATATACAAAAAATAATACAAGAAATAGGCAATTAAAAAATTAATAATCGGAGGAGACTTCAACTCTAAATCACACCTTTGGTATTCAAAAAATAACGATGAACGCGGAGAAGAAATAGTGAACTTAATTAGAAATAATAATTGGAGCATACAAAACATAGAAGGAAATTTATTCACCTACGACTCAATCCACGGACAAGAGAACATAGATATAACACTAACGACAGAAGACATCAATGAGAAAATAGAAAACTGGCAAGTCAAAGAAAGCATAAGCGATCACAACATAATTTATTTCAACATAATGCTAAAGAAAGAAGAAACACTAAAACAAGAAATAAGATTACACTAACAAGTAAAAGATTGGCAACTAGCAAAAAACACTATCGCCAGAGAAATTAATAAAATACATGAACCAAATCCCACAACAACAGAACAAATAGAAGAATATATTTAAAAAATACAGGACATAATTAGGGTAACATGCAAACAAGAAAACATACCAGAAATTCATAACAGGAAAAAAAAATTGGTGGTGGAACAACGGATTAACAAATTACAGGAAAACAGTAGCCAGAATAAACAGAAAATACTGAACATGTCAATGTAGAGCCAAGGAACAATATAAAGAAGAATATAAACGCGAAAGAAATAACTACAAAATAAAGATAAAGGAAAACATGAGTAAAAAATTGGCGGAATTCATAAAAGAAGAAGCAAAAAACAACCCTTGGAACATACCGGATAAAATAGCCAGAGGAAAACTAAGAAGAAAACAACCAGTTAATAGTATAAAAATAAATGGAAAATATACAACATCAATTGAAGAAACTTACACAACACTACTCAATGAATTACTACCAAACTGAAATGAAGAAATAGAAGAAATAGAAATCGAATATAATATGGAAACAGAAACAGAAGAAGAAATAACACTACAGGAAATTAAAGCAGCAATTGACATAAGCAGCAACAAAAAAGCCCCAGGACCAGATTTAATAACAGTAGAAGTAATTAAAAAATTTATGGGACACAATAAAACACGAGTTGAAAAAAATAATAAATTATATATATATAATAAAGGCATATTTCCTAAAACCTGGAAAGAAGGTAAAATAATTTTTTTATATAAAGGGAAAAATAAAAACAAAATTAAAACCGAATCTTATCGACCGATTTGTCTACTCCCAGTACTCAGTAAAATGTATTAAAGAATAATTCTAACAAAAATTAAACCAACTATAGAAAAATTTCTACATAATAATCAGTTTGGATTCAGAGAAAAAAGATCAACGGAACAAGCAATAAATAAGCTACTAAAAGAAGTTGAACAAACAGAAGAAAAATATATAATAGGAATCTCAATTGATATCACTAATGCATTCTCAACAGTTACATGGCAATCCATTAAGAAACAATTAAACAAACTCAAAATTAACAACAAAATAAAAAAAAAAAATATTATGGGATTATTTAGATAATCGAAAATTAATAATCCAAGAAGGAAAATTGAAAATCGAAAAAAGAAGTAATCGCGGCTGCCCACAAGGGTCTGTCCTGGGACCTACCCTTTGGAATTTAGTAATAAATGAATTCTTAACTGCAAACAATAATGAAAAAATAATAGCCTTCGCGGACGATTGTATAATATTAGTTAAAGGAAACAATAGGAAAGAATTAGAAGAAAAAGCCAATCAAATATTACAAAAAACATACGAGTGGATGAAAACAAAAAACTTAAATCTTTCAATAAATAAAACGGTTTCAATAATGTTAAAAGGTAATCTAGATAAAAGAACACCATTAATAAAATACAATAGCCATTCTATAAAATTTAATAAAGAAATAATGTACCTAGGGATAAAATTGGACAACAAATTAACTTTCTTACCACATATAAAATATATTACAGACAAAGTAAAGACAATATTCTTAAGATTACAACAACAGATCTGGAAGGAAACGTCAAATAATAATCTACAATGCACTATTTTTAAACATAATACAATACGCAAGTACCAGCTTCCACACAAGAATTGAAAACTCACACATCAAAAGGACATTAAGAGCGGTACAACGATATACATTAATAAAACTAACAGATTTAACACCTACCACCTCATACACTGCAACAATAAATATAAATAAAGTAATCCCAATCCAATACAGTATAAAATACAGAAACATAATATATAAAATAATTAATAACCAAGACACAATTGAAGACAGGGGCGACAGATACACAAGAATAATAGAAGACAATATAACATGGATCCAAAAAAAAATGAAGACACACCAGTTGGAATTAAACAAATGAAAAAAGATTTTTATAACAAAAGTATTTAACAGTGGGAAGAAGAGTATAAGAATACGGAAGGAAGTTATAACCCAAAAAACTACATTAAATACATTAATCATTAGTACAACAATAAATATATATTTACTAAATCACAAGTGAAACTAATAACGGCACATGGACAGATTAAAGAATACCTTAAAAAAATTAACAAAATATAAGATAGTACATGCCAATGCAGTCAAGAGGAGCAAACAACATATCATATACTGTACAATTGTAAATTAATCAACGAAGAGAGGAACAAATTAAAGCAAGAATTACAGAAACACAACGAAGATTGGCCATTAAGAAGAACATATATATACGAAGAAGAAATCTGTATAATTATAAACAAATTCATGGAAACAACATATAATTTAATCAGAACTTTAAACGACGATCTGGAAAATTAACTACAAGTGCGTGCGTAAATGGAAATTCAAAATTCAAAAACCTAAACTAAAAAATTTCGGACTTCGGACGTTTGGGACGACATAGGGGGAACAAAATAATAACTAATATAAAATGTAAACACATCTTTTAGAATCTGAGGATGATGAACAAATAACAACAATAATTCAAATTACAGGAAAGAAGAACAGAAGAGAGGAGATCGATATCAAGAATTTTAGTTCAACAAATCATATCATTTCATAACAGATCACAACACTAAAATCCACAAAACAAGAAGAAGATGATAGACGAAATTCTGGCAATCTACATGTATCTACAACACATCATCACGAACATAAAAAACAAGAAGAGGGACGGAACGACTGGAGAAAGAAGAGAGAAGACCCAGGGGACTCCGGATGAGGGGAAGGAGACAGGAGCTAAGAAGAAACATACGAGACCATCCAGGCAGCAAAGGAACCTTAGAAGAAGAACCGGAGGTAACAAAGACGAGAAAATTAATCCACAAAATATTTACACGGATTTTGAAAGAAAATTGCAAATTAGTAGATTAGAAATAGCGGAAAATTTGAATTTAGCAATCCAATAAGTAATCATGAATCAACACCCGGGACAAGAAATTTTATATCCTAAATCCGAGTATATGGCAAAACGAATTTTAAGACAGTCAAATTTGCCAATAGATCCAGAGAAACTCAGACACTTAGTAGAATCTTCAAATAATGACCGCGATGTAGTAATTGATTGGGAAAAAGAGTATAGACATCACATCTTGATTTTTGGAAGGAGAACATTAATTTTTAATAAAAACCAAAACTCATGGGAGGAAAAATTTTTTCGAAAATAGGAATCAGTCTCGTCCTTGATGCTGAAGGTTAACAGCAAAATTCAACAAACAAACTCACCAAAACATCAAAACAAATCACAATCACAATCACAGCCATAATCACAAATCATTCATTAATCACTAAAACATAATATTATCATAAACACCATCCACTAAGAATCATAAGTATATAAAAATCATCAACCATGTATCACAATAACAATAACCAAACCATCATACCATATCACAACATCATAAACATGTCATAAATCACTCAAATCATAATCTAGAAAAATGTAACTGCGTAAATGCAGAGGATTCAAATTAAATAAACTACTAAATTGTTCATCATCATCATCCAAATTTTGAAAAGAGAAAAAAAAAAGAAAAAAAAGAAAAAGGGAGGGGCTAAAGGGTCAGCCGGGCGACAACCTCCGCGCGGTTCCCCGTGGAAACTGGGGCTTCGGTAGCATTTAGACAGCTGCACTGGACCGGAAGCGGAAACCGATGCCGGAACTGAGTCCTGCCGGAAGGCCGGTTTGCCTCGGGGACGGGCGGGCCGGCGCGCGTCTGGGCGGTCGGAGGAGTCGGAGGGCTGAAAAGCCCCGACACAAAAGGTGCGAGGGACGCGCGTTGGTCCGGCCGGTCTCGGGGGGAGCGGGCAAGAAGGAGAACAGGGCTCGGGGAAGGATCGGAGGAAACGGAAGGGAAGGGACAGTTGTAATAGAATAGTAGACTCCGTTCCCTCGGGGGGGTCGGCGTCGGACTGGGAGGAGGACTGGCTTCACCGTCCCGGCCTAGGAAGACGTCGGCATTTCAACCTCTCGAGGGAATCGGCAGATTCAAATAAATTCATCAATCTGTAAATTGTCTCTCGCCTCTTGTTTAGAGGACAATGAGAGAAACCGCTACGAGGCCCCAGGCAAATAGTCGCCTATCCTCTGTTGTTGGAAGCTTCACTGAAAACAACAGAGGACCTCCCAGATTCCCAAGACCAGCGGGTTTAAATAATAAAACAAACTTTGGCAAAATAGTTAACATTCAAACAAATAATTGACACCGTCTAGAGATAGGATCGCGACGAGACCCGGGAATGGCTCGCTTGGCGCCACAGCTGCGCGCCCCTGGGAAACTCTCCCGTTTCCAAGACAATAACAACTTTATTCAAAATTAAATATACTTTGCAACAATCCTGGCATAAATGGGAAGGAGCCGCGACGAGGCCCAGGCAAGTGCGCACTTGGCGCTACAGCTGTGCGTTCCATGGGAAACTCCTCCGACCTGCCAAAGGACGGTGTAAGTAAATGCAATAGAATCAAGTCCCTGAAGTATAATAATTAAACAAAAAAAAAAAAAAAAAAAAAATTCGGTAACAACATATAAAGTAAAATAGTAAGTCAAATTCGAATGATCCTGTAACATATATTTATTCATTTATATATTTATTCATTTATATATTAATCAATTATAATTAATAATTACTCATTATTTATTCATTTATGTTTATTTTATTCATTTATTTATTAATTTTTATATAATCTTCTAAATTTATAAATTGCGCACTTTAATTAATAATTATTTGTTTTAATTTACTAAATTTAGGTATCGGCCCTGCCAAGGCTACACAAGGAGGCTGGGTGCTATGCACCCGGCCTCCGGCACAACACATCAACACACAAAAATTAATGAATAATTCAATCCACATATATGTTTATGTTTCGTCTATCCAACAACCTAACCTAACCAAATCCTATTTCCTATCAAGAAATCCTGAATTAATTCAACATGATCTCGGCTTCAACTCATACAACACAATGACACATTACAATTACAATTAATTATTTGACAACACAACTCAGTAACTAAGAATAAATTAAATACACTTTTATTTTTAACAATACACTTTAATTAACATAAATAATATATGAATACAACACAAATTGCCTGACTTCAATTTTATAATTTTATTGCAATTCAAATGTTTAACATAAATAAATCATAATTAGGAAACAACATAGCGGGAATAATCGTTTAAGTAAATTCAATCGTGGATAATAATCGCTCAGTAAATATTAAAGTAAATTTATCGCGGAAGTAAATTTAAATTAAACAATAATAATCAACGAGTGACTACCGGAAGGGCGGGAAGTCGGGAGAAGTCAGGCAATTAAGGCAGGGCCGGTGGTGTTTTTTTTTTTTTTTGGGATCCCAGGCGCCAAATTTTGTTTGTTTCTTCTTCATTAAAAATTAAAATTTTCAACTATTAATAATACGAATGTTGGTAGATGGTTTCAGTAAAGTAAATTCAGAATAAAGTAAACATTTAAACCCTGGAAGGCCTTCAGCCAAGTAGGGTCAAGGAGTATCTAACTTTTTTTTTTGTCCTCAGAGTTGGTTAAGGTGTGTTCTCGCTTTGGAGAAATCCAATGCGATCGTGCATCTCCCTGTTTAAGGTGTCGGAGCGGTGCCACGCTATAGTATCCAAAGGGAGTAACCACATACACACTCGCAGGGGTGCTGATGTTGCTCCGGGGCTCGTGACTATTGGTGGGCACCACACAAGGATGGATTCCTCGGCCTCTGGTGCTAGCTTTATGCTTCCGTGACCCCTCAGCACAAAAACCTCTAACACCCAAGTCAACCTGCAGCCTCATCGTGGCGCCACCGGATCTTAGAACCGATGCAGGCTCTGGCGTGCGGGCCCTATGCATCTCGGCTCCTCAGAGTTGAGAAAGGGGTATCTGCCTTGATGGATTCTCCGATAAATGGCAACAAGGAGACACCACTGGGTGGGGCGCTAGACTATCTAGCGCTCAGGCTGTTGGGGCTCAAAAGCCCAGATCTCCAAATGGGAGACTAGGGTAATGGAAATGGACGAACCGGATGCGGTCTGGAGAAACAGGACACACGCCCGAGCCGTACGGCTGTAAGGGTGGTAGCCCCTCCCTGTTGGTTTCCCCGTTGAAAGGTGGACCCTGTGTGATCTGAAGTACCCAGATGGTCCGACTGGAAAACCCACAAACACCATGGAAATTAGGTAGTACTACGGGCGACCAGGTTAGCCCCACTGTATGGTTATCTGCCGTGTCTGGTCTGGGTTGGATTCGTAGTGGTGGTGGTTGCCTATATGCTGGACAGGCCTGGAGGGGACCCTTCCCCTGAGAAAGGCCGACGATTGGCTGCGAAAGTGTCCGGGAGCAGGCTCGGTGAGTCTGTTAGGGGTATGATGGGTCCCGACTCCAACCAAGAGGGGACTGAGCTGAGGATCTAAGTCGGGGGGCAGGCAAGTGGGCGAGAACCAGGGATGGGTGGCCCCTTTGTCTCTCTCGCTAGCCCCTGTCCTCCTTTGGAAGATGAATGGAGGCGCAGTTCAGTGTTCCTTCAAAGGGTTCGGGCGGTTCCACCTGGCTGTTAGTTAACGTACACTGCGTAGCGGAGCATGATCTCTCTCCTCGCCCAAGGGGGCCAGGCGCCGGTATGGCTTATACTAAGAGGCACCATCAACAAAGAAAACCATGGGAAACTGCGGGTTAAATAGATTGTCCTTGTGATATGGTGGTTAAGGTGTGTTCTCGCCTTGGAGAAATCTGAGTGCGAATAATGCATCTCCCTGTTTGAGGTGTCGGAGTGGTACCATGCTCTAGTATCCGAAGGGAGTAACCACAAACACACTATCAGGGGTGTTGACGTTACTCCGGGGCTCGTGAGAATTGGTGGGCACCATACCGGGATGGGTTCCTCGGCCTCTGGTGCTAACTTTATGCATCTGTGATCCCTCAGCACAAGGACCTCTCACACCCAAGTCATCCTGCAGCCTCCTTGTTGCGTCACTGGCTCTTAGAACCGATTGCAGGCTCTGGAGTGCGGGCTCCATGCATTAAGACTCCTCAGAGTTGGGAAAGGGGTATCTGCCTTGATGGAGTCTCCGACAGATGGCAACAAGGAGAAACCACTACGTGGGGCGTTACTACCTAGCACTCGGGCTGTTTGGGGCCCAAAATCCCAGGTCTCCAAGTGGGAGACTATGGGTAATGGTAAAGGACGAACCTGATGCGGTGTGGGGAAACAAGGTAAACGACCGAGCTGTGCAGCTGTAAGGGTGAACCCTCTCCCCCTCCCCCCCCCCCGGTGGGTGCTCCTGTAGTACCTAGACGGTCAGGCTGGAAAACCCACAAATGCCATGAAAATTAGGTAGTACTTCGGGAGACCAGAAAGTCCCATGATTAGGTTTTCTCTCATGTCTGGTCTGGGTTCGTCTCGTAGTGGTGGTGGTGGTTGCTCGGATGATGGGCAGATCAGGATAGGACCCTTCCTCTGAGATAGGTCGATGAGTAGGCTGCAAAGGTGCCCGGTAGCAGACCTGGAAAGTCTGTTAGGGGTTAGATAGGCCCCGACTCAAACCAAGAGGAGGCTGAGCTGAGAATCTCAGTCGGGGGATAGAATAGTGGTCGATATCTTGGGATGGGTGGCCTTAAGCTCTCTCGCTAGCTACTGTTCTCCTTTGGAAGGTGGAAGGAAGCGCAGTTTAGTGTTCCGTCTAAGGGTTCGGCGGTTCCAACTAACTGTTAGCTTAAGTCCATTGCGTGGCAGAGCGTGATCTCTCTCCTTGCCCATGGGGGCCGGGAGCCGGGATGGCCTTATGTTAAGAGTCACCATTAACAAAGAAACCCACGAGCAACCGTGAGTAAATCGGTGTGTCCTTGTGATATCGATAAATTATAGTTTGAATAGTAGCCTAAGATATCTATTTCTTTACTTCAGTGCTGCCTTATGTTTAAATTGAAATGTGTCTAAATGAATGCTATTGAATTTCTTTGTCTGGTTACATTTAACAGCAGGGTATGCTTTTTTTTTTATTCATACAACTTCAAACATTTACATTTGTAGGCCTATAAAATATTTTTTGTCTGTTTAACAATCTTTAAATGTGTTATGGGAAAAAAACGAACATATTCGCGTAATTATGTAACATGTATGCACACTTTTTTAATTTGGTGACCATTTAGCAATATTCAATATACAACTAAATGCTGGATAGTTACATTGTGGGTTATTAATTACACCCTGCTATCAGAAACATAGTGAAAGTCACAGCTGCCATGCAAGTCATTATTATGAGCTTCATTAAAAAGATAGCCCAAGATTGTATAGTGTTCGGCCAACAATTTAACGATGTGCAGCATATCTCTCAGGATTACACCAGAAAGATGCAAGCTAGACATTTTCAAAAAAGGCTGTTCTTTTCACACAGTTTACACACAAATATGTATGTTGCAGCACTCGTAATCTGCAAATTTCGGTTTCGGTGAAGGAAGACATTTATTGTAGTGTACCTATCTAGGACAGGTATCACACATTACCCAGTCACTGTCACCCTTGGTATACTCTTTTCCACAGTAAAAACAAATGTTTGTCATATCATCAGAGTATTAAAGTTTATGAATTAATACCAAACGAAATTTGTCTAGACAGAATCAGTTGGAATTCACCTATTTGCAAAAAAAAAAAAAAAAACTTATATGTATAATAAATCACTAAAATTCCACAACTCACTAAATCTTCTTGAACTGGGATACAAGTCTGAATTTTCCGCACTACCCACCCTGTTGTTTGCATAACTTGTCTCGATAATCCAAAAACTTCAGAAATTGTACCATGATAGACTCATCACCATGCCACAAAGAGAATCTATGTGATACAGCTCATAAGTTTTCATTTTTGCAACAAGCAGGCACACTAATGGATGTCACGAACATTGTACGGAATTATCAGCAACATTTTATTTTGCAGTTCATTTAATTTAATGGTGTATAAATCACCCTAGACAGATTGTTTCTTTAGGCATACATTTCCTTCAAAGATTTGTATGTATGAGAGATCTTGATAAAAATAATATGGCCAGTCTGCTTGCAATACTTTGTTAAACAGCGATTCCTGTATCAACTGCAATTTGCGACAGTTGCCGAATTTCAAAAGGGTCCAGTAATGCGTAGCACAGACTCTTATTACATTTCCACAGATCTGGTCAAAAACAGATAAAACATCAAAATCATTTACACAGTAGTAGTAAGGGTTATCAAATAAATCATTTGATATTGGTAACGGATGTGGGTATTCTCTGTCATTAATTTCACAAAATGCAAGCTTTGTTTTTCTGCCAGAAGAAGCAAACGGTGAAATTTTTCTCATAAGCTCTACACGATATGAATCTGGATTGAAACATTCGTCAGCAGGCAGACCATTTAGAATTTGCTGAAGGATTACATGACATACACACCACAGTTATAAGTATCATTCTGATTTGGATGTTAAGTGAAACCTGTTTCTCAATCCTCCATACAAACCTTGTCTGTAGTAAATGCATTTGTTTGCTTCAAGAAATTTGCAAATACATTTAATTCATAGTTTGTACATTTTTTATTCAGCAGGACATTGTCCTCGCTTCCAGAAGGGTAAATGAAAATTAATGTGTTCTTCTTTAAGTCCACTACAAATAATGTCCAATGATTGGTTTTACGTTCCATGGAATAAAGCATTTTCTGACTTGACTAAGCTCACTTTATTTATCCGCCAAATAATTAAAAATTCCTTAGCCAGTTGGTGGAAGATATGTAACTTCTGAAGAACTTGTGTCGGACAATAATATCGACACACAGGCATCAATTGTGATACTCGACAGGCATTCTCTGCCAATTAATGTTTTATAATAATCCTCAGTGAACATATTACCCCCCCCCCCATACAACTGAAGTGATGATTGCATATTGCCAAAGAATGGCAAAGAGTTAACATGTCCAGTGTCCAGTCCTATTCATACTGTAATTTTAATTTTCCTAAGAACTGCATGAGAAATGTTGTCCTTTAACAAAGAATTCTCGAAATAAGTTTTTTTCTCCCCAATATTCAGTTGCATCTAAACTCTCTGGGTCGTCTACATCAGAAGGCCTGCGGGATCTCATTACGTAACATTTAAATAAGATGCTCACTCTAAGTTTCATTTTTCTTACAAACCTACCTGGTTTTAAATGAGTAAGGCCATCCAGCACATTACTGTTTGAAAAAAAAAAAAAAGTTCTTAATGTTCACATTGCTATATCTCTGCAACCAGTTTGGAAGGATCATAGACCGCATAGGTGATAATGACATGTATTTCTCAACAAGTAGCTTTGCCAATTCAGGTGTGTAGAAATGGTTTTTGGTGCCAGTTACAGAGATACAATTACTTTCCAAAACAAAGTTGTATACCTGCAAGAACTCTTTGTAGAATGGACTGCCCTGATGAAGTTTATCCGTGGGGCTGCTGAGTCTGCCATATTGGCAACATACTCAGAATATTTTACTTTAGGAACTTCTCAGAAACTCTCCACATCAACATTTTCGTAGATTTTTTTTTTGTTTTGCGATACCTCTTGGGTCATTAATGTGCTTGTTACCACATAAATAATACTTTCGAAAAAAATTTTAACAGGTCAATACTGTTTGCACATATAAGCATAGAAATACACTTTAATGCAAACCATTTCACTTTTAACTCATTCCTAGTTTCTTCAATTTTTGAGATATTATGTGCATAAATTGACTGAAGCATATGTGAATACTTACAAGTGAAGACAGACTGCTATCATTTGTCTCCAGGCTTATCTGTAGCTAACATATGTAGCCTTCATCAGTGCTAAGCTGTAATGTGTCGCAACTTTATTCACCACAAGCCATTTCGAAAATTTCTTGAGAAATGTTTGCTTTAATTTCAACAGAAAATTTGTCAGGCGCGCTACATCATGACGAGCCGACTGAAACTATAGTAGCGGTACAATAGTTCCCCAAACTTTTACTATTCCAACATAGTAGTAAACTATTCACACACATAGAATTTATAGGTCCTAATGACCGAGCCTGTAGCATCGACAGCAAAATGTTAATTATGTTATGATACTGCTTCCACATGTTCAGTTGGTTTTCTGAAAACATGAAAGCACCAAGTGGAAGTGTGACTTCTTGACTGTACTTATGCTTTTATTGAACTTCTAGAAGATATTGTTCTATTAGATCCTTCATGGGACATACCTGGCAACTTTTCAGGATGACACTTAGGAAGATATTTCAAATTTGTAAATGTTTGCGTAAAACATACGCGGCAATTTTTTGCACCGCATAACCATTACATTAATTAAAAATAAAAAAAAATTCTGAAAGCAACGTCAATCAAGTGCCTCAATCATTAATCAAGAAATATGTGTGTCAATTAACTGAAAAATAGATCAACAATATTTACATTCTTCTTAATTTGAAAGCGAGCACTGTGATTTCAATGAAGATGCAGTTGCTTTCTTTGCTTTCTTCAAAAAATCTGGGCTATAATTTTGTTCATAACATGAACCAGATTGTCTGCACATGAGGATAGGAATAGCTTCCAGAGTTTCGTTTCATATTGGCAACCTGTACTGTGTCCTATTCTTCTTACTGAATATATGCTCACACTCAGCATTGCTGTATGGTATGGATAGGATAGACTACATTACTCTTGCAATACGATTATAATTATCACTCCACCTGCTCCACGAATATAGGCTAACTGAGCCTAATTTACATCTTCACTAACTTCTAATGCACAAATTGCTGAAATGTCGACCTGAAGATTTGTGAACTGCTTTTGTGCTTTGTATATAGCACCATCTCGTATTTCGCCTTCTTTTACAGTAAGCATGATAGGAAATAATTCTACAAATAAACGGACAGATGAAAAGCTTGCTTTTTCAAAGTTACTGAGTCTAGCAACCTCTGCATGTTTCAGTACCTCATTTTTCAAAGGCAACTTATTGACGATGTAATAACATGCCAAGAAAAAGTGCTTCCGAATAGAAACTAGTTTCTCTTTGTTTTCCAGTGTTCTCACAATGTTTAAAGCTTGGTTCCATATAGCCAAATCAGTGTATTCTTTTTTATTCACAATGGAGTGTTAATCGAGTTCAAGTAGAGAGCTGGCTTTGATTATTTTTGCCTTCACAAAGTCACATAGGTCTCCCAAAAATTCAACAACAGTTCAATAAGAACATGAATGTGTGGAGATGCAGACTGTAGGGTTATATTTACCTAATGAAATGGTGGTATTACACTGAGAAGAAAAAAACAAAATGCCTTATTGATTTTAGATGACAGAACATATATTCAGTTTTTCTTCTCGATTCACAATAGGAGTTTGATTCTTTAAAATTGGTTTGTCACGAGGGCATGCTAAAGCAGCTGTTTTACTGCTGGAACTAGGAACACTGATGCTATTGAATTTTCTCTTGCATTCATTTTCATTTTTGACATTTAGGCCTCCTTCGACAGGATTTGGACTGGATCAATATTGTTGAATTGGACCTACCTTAGGAATTCTGTATGAACTGAGGCTATCTGATAAAAATTTCTGACTTACAACTTCATTGAAAAAGTTAACCAGTGGGCCACTTTCTTCGACTAGCCTAGACAAACTATTCCCAAGGGATAGCCAACGTGTACGCACGTGTTTCAAAATACTTTTGACTTCTTTATTATGAAGCTCTTGGAATTTCTGTAATCTGTCTTTTCTGTTGGTACTTTTTTCTAAGTAATAGAATATGTCTACATGTATTTAATCTATTTTTATGGGCAAACCACTGACAGCTTTTTCCACTGTCAGATTTATTAGATGACAACTGCAACAAATAACTATGAGATCATTTTGTTTTTCTTTTTAAACCACTGCAACGCCATTTTTGTGACATTATCAGACCACAATGCTATACAATTATCAACAGGTACTTTCTTTCATTCAAACTGTGAAAGCGCTAAGTTTCCCATATTACACCTTGTAGCATCAACTTCTAATGCAGGGATAGACAACACTGCATTAACAACTTTCTGTTCCTTTTCATCAAAGAATGTTACAACAATAGGATAAAGCTTCATGTTTGAGCCGTTACTACCGTTAGTCGCGACTGCAAATGGTCCACGTTGTAAACGCTGAACTACATCAAATATTTTTGACAGATGCCATTGATGTACAATTGCTGCAGTTTTCGTTCTTGCGCACCCATATTTTTTTCGCTATCCCTGAATTTGGAAACATTTTCTCAGCAATACACCCACAAGATCTGCAGTAGCTAACGGTATATTATGTTATACCAAAAACCCAGTAAATAGGCACTCTGCTCTGATCATGTCTAAGACAGCATTTCCCGGTTTGACAAAAGACTTCGATATTTTCTGGCTCTCTTCTGGGAATTTCAAATGTGTGACATGTTTCGCACTTCGACCATGAAGCGCAATGTCCGTTTGTCCACCATGCGCTATATTGATATCGCAACGACACACTGTACAATAAGCAAATATGTAACCTTTTCCAGATTTTTGATGTAAGAGAATTCAGCACTCCGCTGTTCTCTGAACAACTGATTATGTAATTTCTTCTTGGAAGTCATCTTAACGTACTGGATTATTCACACAATCAAACATTAACATGAGACAAGAGTTAAGAACTTAACCTAATTAACGTGTGTGTCAGAAAAGTATGAAGAATACAGGATTGCACATTACGATATGAAACTTAACACTGCGCAAACTGTATACCATGAAATTAAAGCAGCTTTAAATAGTAATGCATCGAAAACACACGATAGCGCATGCACACATTAACTACAATGGTTAAAACGCCAACATGGCCACCATTATGACTGCAATGATGCAAGAATCAACGGAAGCGAGTGAAAACGAAGCGATAAAATAAAGTTGACAATACAACATAATCGATATAGGTAAAGATCGAGTTATATAATTGGCCAAGAAACATTCGTATGGTACGTGGCAGACTTATTCAAAGCCCAAAAATTCGTACAAATTAGCGCTATGTCCGTACAATCGTACAATGAAGCTATTTTTCGTACATTTTCCGGAAAAATCGTACAAGTTGGCAGTCATCCCTATCCAAAGTCGTATTGTGCTAAGGCTTCACCACGGATTTTTCTTACGACATCCAGACTCATGACATCTTGCATGTTTCCTATGTGGCACACACTTTCATCCATTCCTTCAATTTTCTCGAACCGGAAGGATGTAGGCCGTTTGTGTTCGAGTTATTTATATTCCATTCGCTGCCATCTTCGTACTTGCCATGTCCTTTTATCGACGCATTTTCATTTATTCTTGCGTGCTCGTACACTTACAATGTTTGTTCCTTGTGAAACATTAAGCAAATTAATTCTGTACTTATTGCAGCACTCTTCACTGAAAGAAAAATGCCTGTGGAATATATGTGAAACGGTATGTTGCATACTTAAATCTTGTATTTTTTCAGACTAACTTCCACCTGTATAAAACAGCATGTCTGAAACGTATTGTGGGAGCAGGTAGAAACGTACGTACTGGAAAGTGACGTCATAAAGTACGTACGGTGCATTCTGCAATTTGTATAACAAATACAAATAATTACAGCACGTGGCTCAAGGATAATCAGTAAGTATCATACGTCCGCAAATATACGAAGTTAAACACGGTCCCGTGCAAAATATGGGTTTTAAATAAGAATCCTACAGGATACTTGGTGAATTACTGATGTGTTTTACGTCCAGCAGGATATAGTACACGTCTCTTACTTGCCCCACGGATGATGTCATGTACGTTCACCAATAAGTAAAATACGTCTTGCACGTATGAAGTCTGCGAGAGCATTTGAAGAATCACAGTGTACTATACTGTCAGCAGAATGTATAATACGTCTTACAAATATGTGGTATCAGTATAAATAGTAGTATCATATGTATTCAGAGCGTGCGGAATGTTGTTTGCACCACCCTACCATTCAGACGTACTCACACTGATATCTACAGTACTATCCAAAAACATAAGACCTACCATGTATTGTAGATGAAGCAGCCTTGTTTAATTACTATTGATTGAAGCCGTTATTAAATTATTAAATTGTTTTCCTAAAACTAGTCTTTGAAGGATTATTTCTAGTGGAAAGAAATTGTGGTATGTAAAATATTGTAGGGACTAAATAGTTCTAAAAATGTTATTAAATGGAAAAACTACAAATTTTGTCGCAAAAAACTACTTTATTAAAATTAACGAAACTTGTTCTTCAAAACTGAACGTACTTAGATAGAACGTTATACCAAACTGAAAGTGATAAATAATAATCACATGGCTTTTTTTTTACCCACAGATAAGAGATTAACATAAAATGTAGCTTTTAATGTGAATCTCAACTCTTTGCCTGAAGATAATATGTGATAATGTTAACAATTAGAGTTAAGTGTATCTTTTGATACACATTTGGCATACAGTACATTAAGTATGAAAAACAAGTTCCATTACAACCAATCAAAACAGTTTTTTTAAAGCTGGACTTTACACAAGACAAAATGTAGTATTTTTTTTCTGTTTTCTAACAAGTACATAAAAAATTCATAATTTACATGAACATTTTTTTCCCAAAGCAGATTTAGGGGGAAAATGAATATATGTATAAATATACACAACGACTCTTTTCAATACTACAGGACAAGGCAGCTTGATCTAAAACTTATTTGCGGCCCTATATTTTCGTCGTTTCTGTTAATTGATTACGAACTTATCAGCTGCATTGTTAAAACCGTACAAAAATTACAAAAACGTTAAGAAATTATGTTTCATTAATGATATTTCAGAATTTTAAAAAAAAAACTTTAACTTGACAAGTCAAAGGTAAACTTATCATTTTTTGTGTAACATAACATTGTATGTAATAATAGTTAAGCTCATTTATATTCGTTCGTTACAACATAGGGCATTAGTGTGAGTATGTCTGAACGAGGGTAGTACATATATGCACACAAAACCATACATACAGCTTTGTCACAATGATTTGTGCAACTGTTAACATTTTGCCATAAAAATGTTTATTTGTTTCAGGCTGAGTAATAAATTAAGTATTTTTCTGTTTATAAACCAAGTAGTGAAATTATTAATGTAACAATAACGAATTAACACATATTAATGCTATCAAAAATAAAATCAAAAATAAATTACACAGTAGAAGCAAGGGTTACCTTTAAATAAAGCACAGCAATTTATTTTGAATATTCTTTTATTTGAAATGAACCATAGATGTGTACATAATAAACGAATTTACAGGACAAACCTAGATCAATTATTGACCAGTTAAATTAGTGACAATGCTAAATAACAAAGTCTTTGTAGTAAATTCCGACAGTTATTTAAAATATTTATCCACTATTGTGCTCTAATGCTTTGACCCTAACTTTTCTACAAATCTACAGACAATTTTCTGCAAATTTGTAATTACATGTCATGTATAAATAATCTGAAAAAACAGGAATTTCTTTATATTTAACATAATTTTACATTCTTTTTGCAGTCTTCAGTAGTCATACATACATGCAACTATACCAAACTTATTGTTTCTTCAATCTTAAAATATTTTTATTTACCACGAAATAATTCATAGACTAATCACCAGATATTAAGTCGAAAAGTAAATATAATAAACTATTATTCATTAAAATGAATTACGCAAGTTACTCATTACTCTCCAGTTTAATAAAACATAATGTTTGGCTTGAAAACAAACACAATCTTAAAGATGGTTAAGTGGTCAGTCAAATGGCATTCTGACAGTAATGTAGATTGTTGTGTCATTCATCACACTCAATGTGTTGGATATAAGTGACATAATACTTTTATAATCAAGATTAACATAGTCATCAGTTCCGGGAACTTCATATGCACAAAAATGTGTATCAAACTCTATGATTTCAAACAACTGACAAGAAAAATAAACATAATTTTCATCTGTTACCCAAATTTCTCTTATTTGATCAAACAAAGGCAAAAAGTTTTGGACACAAATATCTACTGTAACAACCGAATTTGCTTCTAATTTTACACCTTAAAGTTTTGCCCAGCAAACAGCATATAAGTTAGAGACTGAATCACTTACACCAAGTTTGTTTTGAATAATATGGCTGGTTTAATTTTTTTTCACTTTTTTGCCTAAAGAAAATGACTCTAAGGCTCACCTCTAAAAAGCATGTTATTCATTACGAGCTGATTTTTAATCGCAATAATTTTGCATATGTTCCTTCTGCTGCATGAGGCTCTTGCAGCAATTTTAGAAACTCTATGCTTTGCATTAAAAACGCATTGTAAAGATTTGAGTTAGTGGTCCAACCTTAAAAAGCATTTCAGGACAATGCACAAGAAAATTAAACTTGGGTTTTAATGGTGTTTTTGTTAGTTTCAAATAAGTCTCATTAAGACCGGCTATCAAAAACTTCAATTGTTCCGCAGTATCACTATTGACTCGGTAGTTAAATGACCTCTCCATTGTTCTACGTAACAATATATACAAATTCCAAACTTCCTTCTGACATGGAACATAATGTCTCACAAATAGACCAAAATATCTTACTAATGGCATCATCTCTGAAGCTGTCGTTTTAACCCGCAAATCAGCCACTTCCTTCAACACTGCATTGAAAGGCTTTGAACAAGTCTGGACAGTAGCCAAAATTGATCAACCGGGCTTGCAAAATATTTAGTGGAACAATTTGGTCTCTTGCACTATGTATATTATAACAAATGCCATGACATAACGACAGCAGCCCTCTAAATAATCATGCAGGATGTCTACTTATTAGTGTTAAAATAGGTTGAAATCATCTAGCCCAAGAAATACAAATTTTTCTTTTATTCCAGTCTTACGTGGATCATTTAATTTTATATGATTTGCATAATATTCCATATTCCTCAGTAATGCTCTGTTCTCAAAGCATGCATTATGTACTTGTTCCCTGTCAGCCATAAAAATTCTACAGCAATGATTTGCGACAAAATTTTCTACGAAACCTAACATACAATTTAAACCGAGATTGTCTCCGGTAAACTTACAGGCCTAATTGTAGCTATCCAGGCCTAAATAGCAGTAGTTCCATTGTTGACAGCAGCAGAAGGTAAATCACTTGTCTCACACTCAATTGAATCTGTTACATTTTGCTCATAGGAATTCTTACAAATACTATTAGGCTCACTGCCATCCTCAGAAGGAGCCTTTGCATCTCTTATGCTAAACTGTGATGATACACATTCATTTGTACAATAGTCACTAAAATAAGCAGTGTTCTCTTCATAATCATCTGCAAGAGGATCAGACGAATCTGCATTTTTGTGATTGGTAAAAAGGTCAAAATCACAAATTGGAGGCCTTGTCTTGAACGTATTTTTGACACATTCCCTGATACTCTTTTGGTTTCTTTTCCAGGAAAAAAATAACTTTAACAGATTTTCATTGATAGCAGGAATGCCAAACTCTGCACACACTCCAGTTAGCATGTAATCTTGCAGCAAGCCTGCAATTGACTTGATTTAGGCTTGCCATTACAAGCCCTATTCGGTAAGTTTGAATCAAGCTGTGGTCGTACTCTACCACACCACCACACGGGGGTAATACCGGTTGAGTATATCGGGTGCTACCAGGGGTGCATATGATGAAGTTTGAAGAGTGAATTCTATACATGGTATGGTTTTGCAGTGGTATTTCAATGTTTGTTTAGTTGTGTGTATCCAATCAAAAATTATCAGTGTACACATTTATGGACATCCTGTCTATTGAAACTTGCCTAAAACGTTCCCAGTTTACAGTTATTCCAGCTTAATATGTTTAAATCGGTAAATTTTGCCCTTTTTCGCCATAAAACAATGTGCTATAGATTCCTTTTTGAGTGTTTCCCATATGTAACAACATAACGTTCTATCAGAATACAATATTTTTTTGTAAATGTTGTTTTCCTTCCAACATACTTACAGTGCAACATTGTAGGCATCATATAATAGATAGAAATTGTTTATTCTGTTTTCTTAATTCAATTTCTTCTGTGGCATACAGCAATGAATGACATTGCCCTCATTGCTATGTATATATATATGTGTATGTATATATATATATATATATATATATATATTTAAGATAAGCAATTTCTAATTGAATAAATTATTTTTAATGAATAAGAACCAAGACACATTCTTAACGAATCCCATGCACTTATGTTATATGTGCCTATATGTTTGGCCTTGAGTAATTCTCCATACTTTGTAACAAGTATGCAGCAAGAAAATGCACCACAGACCTATCATAATTACTAACTTTATTTTAAATTCAAAGCAAAGCTTATATCATTTATACAATTTTCGATGAGTTTTATGCATACTTCAGCTTGCTACACTATAGTAGTGTTAGAATCTTCATTCCACAAAAGGCAAATGTTATACTTATAGAACAGAAAGAGTTGTGCAAATAATAATAACAATACATATGTGTGAAATAAATATCAGCAAACTTTACAAGAATATGTAGAAGGAACCTATTATCATGTGAAGAACACTTCTTTCGGCAGGAACTCCCTCGAGTTTGCCGCAAACAAATCCAGGATCTGGATCGGTTGTGCTCGGCCTGCAAAAATTACACACACATTTTAAAATCATCAGAAAAATTCACACAGCAGTAGGTTAATGTTTTGCATTTAGGCATGTAGTCTAGAAGAAAAGTAAAATCTGTATGTACACAAATTATGCTGTAGTGATAGTTTATATGTCATTTCTTAACAATCTAACATGACAATCACTACAAATGCAATGTGCTATGAAATACTGCCATTCACCACAATCATGCATCAAGCAAACGACAACACAACATTTTAGGCAAATCAAATAAGTACACTACATTCTCTGCATTAAAATGGTCAACTGTAACATCCATGCGGATCAATTTTTCCCAAATGTATTTAATTGTATGTCGTCAGAGGAATCGTTAGCGGCGAAGGGAGGGATAGGAGGGAAACGGGCCCATAATTATTTGTGTAATTATATGTATATATTAGCTAAATGTTTTGGTCCTTCTAGCAATCCATTTAATTACACAAAACAGGCACAATAAAGCAATTTAATTTAAAGTATGGATGGTTTATATAAATATTTACCCTCTTTCTTATCACTCTCATTTGCGCATTCACAGACCATTTCATTCCTAGATAGAGCTGATTTCTATTGAGCCAGTGACATTAGTAAAAATTGCAAAGTTTCCTCATCAGAAAGAATAACAGCGTTCACCAAGCACTATGAATATCTTTAAACGTTAAACCAAATATACATGAAATACTTACTTCCGATGGATATTCATTGGGATTGTGGGACTAAGGTACATTGGGGTAATATGGCCATGCTAAAAAATTTTAGTCATAAAAATTTTGTATTTATAGTTGGGAGTATGGGTTATTTTTTTGCAGCCCTACTAACACCACTGGCTATCAAAAGAAATTATTTCATACTTCAACGTTGAATCACATTTAAAAATTAAACAGTTGTATAAAACCTTGTAAATTGGCCATATTGACAACAGGGGGCGGGAATATGGCCATAGTGATGACAATTGCTAAATATTACATATAAACTACCCAAAAATCGGTATTAATGAAGGACACATACTTGTTTTGAAACTTAATACATAATAATTATTTTAGTACATTTTTACAAGTATTCACTTAAAATTAAAAAATAAAAAACCTCAACTATTCATGCATAATGAACACTCAACACAAAACAGCAAAGCCAAATGGAATAACGAATATTTTAGGGTTGCCTGTTTTCACAAAAAAAAAAATTGAAATTTACCCATTTGTAAATGTTACACTTCACAGTACATTCATATGTAGTGATGACAGTTTTAGGTTACATAACTGGTGTCTCAAAATTGTGACGCATGAAACTTTCGTTAAGTTCATGGCATACATTAAACAATAGATTCAAGTGTACCGACTGATGACAATCGTAGGTTAGCTATCTATTTTCATGAAGTTATAAAACTTTAAATATTGGTTAGTTTCACACTCAACATTATGCACTAGAGACAATTTCCTGGTAATCAGTATACAATAAGTAATAAATTAAGTTATTAAAAATGTTAGAAAAATATTCTCATTGCATTTTACATTACCCTTCACACCACAGACACAGCATAAACATGTCATTACATTCGATTCCAAGACACTCTTCATGATAATATGTTGCATAGCCTTCACAGAGTCGCATATCCATTGCACGATCTTCAGAACACAGCTTACAGAACCAGCTTCCACCTGATGTGGATGCAGTACTGGTCTTCTTGTTGACGTTTTCTTTTGGGACTGGACCAAAACTTTTTTGTTCTTCTTGGCAGGCAAATTTTCGAACAGTTTTTTTTGTTACCTTCTGTGCGCGACTATTCAGACTTT
Organism: Medauroidea extradentata; assembly: GCA_003012365.1. NCBI lineage: Eukaryota > Metazoa > Arthropoda > Insecta > Phasmatodea > Phasmatidae > Medauroidea > Medauroidea extradentata. The sequence goes on from PNEQ01004755.1 coordinate 132,076, forward strand.
TCTTTTTGGCTCTAGTTGCTGAAGATTTCACTTGAGGAGCTTGGAGGAGACTTGAAAATGATACATCAGTACAACCAGTACACTCAATGCTATTCACCTTATCAAGTCCGGAATCTTCCTTTCTTGTTATCTCACTTGAAGACAATTCTGAATGTTTGGGGGATGATTCTGGTTCAGCACTTACACTGTTTGGAGCATATGATTCTTCAGGTATGGTGGTTGAGTCAAAGGGGTAGATTCCCGTTGAGGAAAATCCTGATTTAATTTTTGAAGGTGTCATTGCTTTATCCCAAACAGCAGATAGAATCTTTCTAAATCTTTGTTTTGAAATAGGTCTCTTCCCGCTGCAGTGTTCCATGTTTTTAGAGCTTCTTTCTTGTGACTCCCAGAACTTGAGAACTTCATTGTTCCAGTGATGTTCAAAAGATCTAAAACAAGCTTTGTCCATAGGCTGCAACTCGTGGGTAGTATTACTAGGCAAACAAAAAAGAGTGATACCTACTTCATCGGCTGTTTGAACAATAGAGTAATCAAGGTGCGAAGCAGCTCCATTAAAAATTAACAAGCATGGCCCCTGACTATGTAGCAGTTAAAATAATACAGCCATTTTTGAAAGCTTCTGCCCTTTGGTGTCATTTCTGCAACAGCTTCACAAGGAAAATCATCACGCCGTTCCTCCTTCATTCGCACACCTTTGAAGAGAACCATCGGTGGTATAGCTGCACCTACTGCACTTCCAGCAGATACAACTGTTACATTTTATCCATGCTGGGGAGCAACCAGATGAACCCGTTTTGTCCCTTTTTTTCGCTAGCACAGTAGGCTGTCCATGCAGTGTAAGCCTGCAACCTTTCTCGTCAATGTTATAGATACATTTAGGCCTACTGAGTACTCCATCCTCAGGCATTACTTTTTTTCAGTTTCTCAAAGTAATCACCGACAATGAATCGGGTTAATTTTTGTGCCCTAGCTGGATTCATTCCCTGTGGTTTTCTTGCAGTTAATTCAGGATGGCGACCAAGGAAATGACGAAACCAGTAACGTCCTGCCATTTCTTCTGTGGCAGAAAAAGATGATTTTATACAGCTTGCTTCACAAAATACATAGACACAGCGACGAACACATTTGGGCGCAACAGGGTATCCTACTTCAGCCAGACGCTTTATCCTTTGGCTAAGTTCTCCTTCTTGTTCTGCGGACAGAAGTGGTTTTCTACCCAATGCTGATTTCGTTTTTTCTGTTCATTTAGATGTCGTCTCAGTGTTCTTCTTGGTACCGTAAAATCTATGGACGCTTTATTTACTGATGAACATTCATTATGGCCTGAATTGCTCCCCGAAGATTCTCTTCACTCTATGCCCCTCTATGCCTTCTTTTCTGATATCGTTTAGGCATTATCTGAAATAATTATAATGTCTTAGCGACTAAAAATCATTATCTGAAGAATGACATGTAAAATGCCACAGGATATAAGACTTGTTCATTTTCTACTGACAGTTCTGAGTTAACCGAACAAAAGATGTTGATTTGAAAAAAAACAATTACCCAGTAATTTATCCCGCCAGTAGAACATAACAATAAGTTAGTGGCTTCAATATAATATCGGCTTAAACATTTTATATTGGTTAAAAAAAATTACTACTAGCCTTCCCAGAGCATTAAAAAATAATAATTTAATGAAAATATATTCTGTAAATTAATTTAAATGAAATTAATCGTTGAATAGGATGCACACTTTTTGATCTGACCTTACTGTCGTTCTGCACATCTGCGCTCCTATCATGAAAAAAAGAAACAAAAAATTATGAATAATGGAACGTTTGTTAGTGCGCTCAACTGCTGACACTAGAGAAATAAATGTAGTCTCATGTTAATACAAACATGTTATGCTAAGTACTATAGACAAGTGCTCTCATGCAAAATCGTGTAAAATGTTTCTCTAAAGCAGGCATTTTCAGTGTTATTCTGGAAAGTTGTGGCGGGACACTAAACTCAAACTCGCGGGTCGTAGTTTCACCATCCCTGCTGTAAACACACACGCACGCACACACACACGCATGCACACACACACATACACACACACATAGGGGAGAGTTGCCTAGATCGTACCACTTTTTACGTTCAATTTTTTTGCTGCATACAGGTAATAAATATAAGGTTTCGGCAATTTTTATTAAATATTATTCACATTAGAGAAAATATTTATATAGGTGAAACGTCAAAATTTAGCATCTGGAAAGAAATAATGTCACTTTTATAACAAGATGCAACTGGTACGATATAGGAATCTGGTTTCCTAAATCGTACCACCTATGTCCTAATTCGTACCACACTTTATTAAATTGAACTTGTTAAGAAAATAAATCGTACAACACAAACTAACTCACAGGGTTAAGGTACTATTTAAACGCTAATAAAGTTTGACTTTTTCTACTGTAAATGCAATAAGTGTTAAGTTATTTACAGTCTACACAGACAAAATGTTTTAGTCCTGACCTCGCACCTTCACAACTCTCATGTACCCAGGATTTGCACACTAAACACTGAACCATATCTTCTACAAATTTTGCTTCACAAACAGAACAATACCAGTCGTCACTGTGCACTTCAACGTCGATCGAAACATCACCTTGTGTCGAAGTGGATGGCTGGTGTAGGCCTAAATTGTGATCTAGGACTCTTGTGGAGGAAAAACCTTTCTTAGTTGATCTAGTTCTGTTTACATTTCCCTTTTTGTTACTAGGCTTGGATGATTGTTGGCCTTTTGGCGCATCTCTGGCAATTTGCATTTTTAACTCTTTAACTTTAGCCTGTGCTACTTGCAGCTCTTTTGTCAACTCTAAATCGTTTTTGTACAGGCTGCTGGTCAAAACAAGAGCCCGTTGGCATTTCGACAACCTACGTTTTTTGTTTGGTCTAGGAATAGGGGAAAGGGATTCAATAGGCACTGCGAGTTTGCTATAAGAAGGGTTTTTTGATGTTACAGTTAAGCCAGTTGCATCACTTTGTTTTTCAGTTGAAAGAGCACTGTTGCTATCTGAGTTAGGCGTAGATGACTCAGCGGTGGCGGTGTCGTCAGGTGGACTTGAAGTTACATCTTTTTCGTTGATTGGTGGAGGATCATCTGTGCGGCTAAGGTTCTCGGCTGGTGAAAAGTCACAATCTTTCAGCACAGTGATATCAAGTGGCCAGATTCCTGTGCATCGAAATCCGTTGACAGAGTTTTCAATTGTTGCCGCTTTCCCATATGCTTCTGTCACTAGTGTAGCTACTTGATATTGTGTAACACACATCCCGGGATTTGTCCGCAGCCATTTCTCAATTGCTTGCGTATAGTACCCTTTAAAGGGTTTGAAAAATGTCCTGTACAATGGTTGAATCCGGTGGGTGGTATGTCCAGGTAACTGCAGCATTATGAATCCATTTTCTCTCGCTATTTGTAAAGCCTCCAAATTCTTCGAGTGTGTTGTGTGCCCATCTAAAAGTAAAAGCACCTTGTTTTCAACACTTGGTTTTACAGTGGCGATAAAGTGTTTCATCCATTTAACGAAAAGTGCGCTGTTTATGTAGCCAGATTCGGACACTTCGACTAAACCACCAGGGGGAGCACCAACTTTTAATTCCGTAGTCATTCTCAGTCTCTTAAAAATCAACATCGGAAGAACGTATGATCCTGACGCACTTGTGCAACACACCACTGTCGTATTTACACCTCTTTCGCCGCTAGAGACTGAACCTACCTGACGTTTTCCTTCCTTAGCCAAAACTTTTTGGCATTTGTTTTGAACAGTGCTAACGCCTGTTTCGTCCACATTAAATATGCGGGTTGCATCAATCGCGTTTTCATCAATGACACTCTTTAGTATGTCAAAAAATTGACCAACATTTTCCTTGTTGAACCCTCTCGCCCTAGCCATGGATGTTGCTTCCGGTTCACGTAATGTTAACTCATTATGACGAGCTCGAAATGCGTAAAACCGTTTTTTACCAGCCATTTGAGTATTTCGATTAAAGTTATGTTGAATGTGGTTGTGCTCTGCTATCTGGTCGGCTAGCTTGCGTACATCATTAATAGTGATACCAAAAAGTAATTCTTCCATTTGTAAAATGTGTTCTACAAGTTGATTTTCTATTTCAAGCGGCAAAGTAGTAGTGCGTCCAAGTACCTTTGTACTGTCGTTAGTAATTACGTTCTTACAGTTCAAGTGGCGCTTAAGCGTTGGCTTCGGAATGCCATACTGGCGGCAACATTCGTTGCATCCCACGTCCCCATTTCTGTACGCTGCCAACGCCCTTTCCATGTCTGATTCACTCCAGGCACCATATTTCCTTTTCGACATTCTGTAACACACAATAAACATGTGTGTTACGATTTATTAAACATTAATGTATGCTAGTAATTGGCAAACATACAACTTCAGATAGCGAATTCCCAAATCGTACCGGTACGAATTACGACCCCATTGGTGGTACGATTTAGGCAACTGCGCACAACTTCTCTCTTTACATAATTTATAACCTACAACATGTACTTCGCGACAGAGCGACCAGCCATTGTGTTCCATATTAGTTGTACAACAACAACTGGTTGAAATTCAATACAACTTACCTTGAATTGATGTATTATCTTACGAAGGAAGACGAAAAACTACACCAACAAGTACTGAAACAATATAACCGCTATAAAATCTCAACACGTGCTTATACTGGCTACGTTTTTTTTCAGACTGCTCGATACGTCACGTAGTCCATTCATTCGCCACGAGAGCACTCTACCCATTCTGCATTATAGAAAACCAGTGGTGGTACGATTTCGGCGACTTTCCCCTATAAGTTTTTGAATACGATACTTTATTTTATGAATTTTGGTTTAGAATATTTTTACTTGGTGGGGCCAATAAGGTACCAGTTATATTTTTGGGAAGCGAATGCTCAAGCTGTTTAATCAAGTATGTTTTGAAAACAAATACATTGCAGTATCAATAATTATACGAAAGTAAAGTCTATTAGCAGGATCACGTGAAGAAGTAACAGTAACAATGTATTAAAATAAATTTAGGCAATTTTTTGAAAGCAATTAAAAAAAAATTCTATGTGTAGAGAAATATGGCCGATAAGTGGAGTAATGTGGCCATGACCATATTACTCCTTGTAGCTCCTGGCCAAATTACTCTACAAAGCATCGCAAACAAAAACCACGTTATAAAGTTTGAAGTGTATACCAGATACGGGTTTGCACCAATATCAACGTAAAGATTATAGAACATACTGTCAGTTGATGTATAAAATGAATGCAATACTTACGAACTACGATGAAATATAACCGTCAAATGAATTTGCAACACTTATAACGATGTGCAGAGCTGTCGACTAATCGAGCATCACGCGCGCCATCTTTCACACTAGCGACTCTAGCGACGCCAAAGTTTACTGGCAGGTCTTCCTTTGGTACACCTAGGACACGACAGAGTGCAGAAGCTACTGCGACTTCTATATATGTGGAAGCGGTTTACTTTGCCATATTGACAACTTGGCCATTCCTTATATCCCCCCTTTATCAAAATTCTTATAGTATTACTGTAGTAGCAGTGTTGGTAATACTAATAATATGCTACCACTGTAATATAATTTAATATAATCGAGTGAAAGGCCCGCGGGAAAGGGGGCACCCTTCTCCCCTCCCTCAATAATTAAACAAACTCTATTTTAGTCTTGTACCAACAACCAACCACCAATCATTGAACAATGGTTAAATAATTTGATTGTTAGTCATACAGAAAATCATTGAAGACTGATGCTTGATATTTTGTGCAGTGCCACACACGGGGGAGTATGGGACAACAAGCCTTAATCACCCTCCGAAAAGCTTGAACTAACACTACATTAAAATACGGAAATGGGGACCACAGTCCCCTTTATGTACCGAATATGCTTAAATAGCACAATTTTTTACCTTGAAATGCAATTATTTCCGGGCCCCTTCCTCTATTCGGAGGGGGAGGGAGGATAAGTGTTACTTTATAACATACCAGCAGTGTGCCCGCGGCTTTTCTCGCGTGTGTTACTCTTATCAAGTAATACTGTGTATACTTTAATTGAACACCCTCCTTGCACATATCAGTTACGTAGTTCAGTCACCAAGTGTAAGAATGACAAAACTGCTAGTCGAGTTAACTCTGCAGCAGGATAAGTAGCTATTGCTGTCCATGCGAAAAGCAGTCGTAATTTTGTCCCTGCCAGTAGGGGAACCCGGGGCAGAACAGGGTACCGGGGCACAACAGGGTGATACGATTTACTCAAGAGCAATGCCCCGACACCTAACGGCCGTACTAGGAAGTTGTAAGATCAATAGTTAGGCTTACTGTCATCAGGTGGCAGCAATGCTGAGTGGCTCAAACTGTAGTTGCAGCATGAAAAGACATTTTCGGCGTCGGCGATATATTTTTACGGCATGCGAAGAATCCTGTTTTAAACAAGTAAGTGAAATTAATTAATTTGTTTATGCATTGTATTAAAATGAGTAAAATATTAGATTTACGGTGGAATATTTAGTTTGCGAAATACTGTAATGGGTGAAATGTAAGCAGAAAAGTTTCAAATATGTATCTCCGGGGCAGAATGGGGTATAAATGCCGGGGCATAATGGTGTACCCTAGTGTGCCCCTACCCCATTGTGTCCCTGTTGTGTCTAACCGATTATCCAAACTAGAATTCCTGATTCTAAATTGTTACAATAAAGGATTTCAGTATGCAGCTGTGTAAACTATCAATAAACCTTATTAACGGTCTTGAACTATACCTTGTTCTAGAGTATGGTTCGAAAGTACGTAAAGAAATCCAACCGGCAATCGTGGCATGAAAACAACATGAAGCAGGCTTTAGAAGCAGTTGCTTCTAATGCGATGGGATACAAAAAAGCAGCAAGTACGTACAATGTGCCTCAGACAACACTCGAAAGAAGATTCGCAGTTTTTAAAGCTACTGAAGATATGGATATTGCTGCGAAGAAAGGTACAATTTATTTTTTAAGTACCTAACATATTACATTTATTTTTATAACGTTACATAAACCTAAATCTGACTTTCGTTATAACTTATGTTTACATTTTATTAAACTGTTTTTTTTGCGAGTATGTCGTAAAGAGACCAGAAAAATTTGTAAGCAAGGATGCAAAATCCGTTAGATAATAAAGCTAATGCCATTTGCTCATTTGTTGATCCTGCAGGTCTGGTTCAAAATACGGTAAGTTTTTTTGTGAAATAATCTTTCATAAAATATTTATTATTAGCTCAAGAGTTTTTTTTACTGTGTGAAATAAGTTGTGGGTCAGGTTTAAAAGTAACAACTTAGGCCTAATCAGCAAAATATAAGGTTGCAAAGGTCACGGCGACCGAGCGGTCAGATCGCTCGCCTTCCTCCAAGGTGATCAGGGTTCAATCCCTGGCCGGATCACTCCGGATTTTTCGCAAGTGGAAATTGTGCCGTTCAAATGATCCCATTGGTCGGCAGGTTTTCTCGAGGATCTTCTGTTTTTTTCGCTGCTCCATGTTTACATCGTTCACCCCCATAGGTTCTCAAAACCTTAGCTGTTAAGAGCCGCCCAAATCTCTTCACTCATTCAGGTTGCAAATTACAAGGAAAATGTTTGAGTTTGTAGTCGAGAGATATTGGAAACTCAGCTTTTGAGAGATGGTTGGGAAGGGAGGAATTGGGAGATCCCCGAGAAAATTCGTTGGCCAATGGCATCACTCCGATACGTTTCCCAAATGTGAGAATCTGTGTTACCCTGCCAGGATTCGAAACCGGATCACCTTGATGAATTTAACTCATAATCCTAACAATTGTGCACTTAAAATTAATTGTTAGTTGAATGATTAAACTTTCTAAAGTAAAATTTATTATGCTACTCAATTTTATATATGAAAGTTGAAATTTGGTTTCAGAAATGGGAAACTACAAAACCGTTTTTTCGCCACAACAAGAAGAAGAACTGGTGAGTTACATTAAAACAATGGAAATGAAGCTCTTTGGTCTCACACCAAAAGAACTCCGATATTTATTATACAAGTTGGCTGTCAGAAATAGTTTGGCACACCCATTTTCAGAAGAAAATGAGCCAGCTGGCGAGGATTGGTTGCAGAATTTTCTCATCCGACATCCGGAACTATCGGTTCGGAAACCCGAAGCCACATCTGCAGCACGTGCAATAGGTTTCAATGAAGTTGTGAATAAGTTCTTTGATTTGCTTACACGAATCACTGATGATAATAAACTGACAGCGCATAGTATTTACAACGTAGACGAAACAGGAATCACATGTGTTCCCAAACAACAGTCTAGAGTTGTAGCAGCTAGGGGTAGATCACAAGTTGGAGCAATCACTTCAGCAGAAAGAGGACAGACCATTACAGCAGTCGTTTGTATGGCTGCTAGTGGTTCATACATGCCACCCATGCTCATATTTCCCCGTCAGAGAATGAAACCAGAGTTGTTGGATGGTGCACCTCCGGGTTCATGGGCTGAATGCCACCCCAGTGGCTGGATTCAGAGTCATCTATTTGTCAACTGGATGAAAAGATTCATAGAATATTCTCATGAATCTAAGGAGTCACCTGTTTTACTATTGCTAGATGGTCACGCTAGCCATACAAAAAATTTGGACTTGATAGATACTGCACGAGCCAATGGTGTTATCATGTTATGTCTTCCCCTTCACTGCACACACAAACTGCAGCCATTGGATGTGGGCTTCATGAAGCCATTAAGCACATATTATGGAGAGGAAATCAGAAAGTGGCAACGTACTCACATTCATGATCGACGAGTGGTTACACAATTTCAAATAGCTTCGCTATTTGGTTCAGCCTTTGTCAAATCTGCAACCATGAGCTGTGCTATAAATTCTTTCAAGAAAACTGGCATTTGGCCATTAGATCGCTCTGTATTTCAGGATGTGGACTTCATAGCTGCTGAAACATTTGACATGCCTTTAGAAGATTCTGTTTCACAGGCAACACTGCGGACAGAAGTCGCTGTTGTGCAGCCATCACCAGGGACAGAAGATTCAATTGGACAGACAACACAAAGGGCAGAAGTAGCAGTTGTGCAGCCATCACCAGGGACAGAAGTCTCATTTGCACAGACAACAACTGGAGCAGAAGTCGCTGTTGTGCAGCCATCACCAGGGACAGAAATCTCAGTTGCACAGAAAACACCAAGGGCACAGGTAGTAGTTGTGCAGCCATCACTAGGGAATATAACTCAACCTAGTTGTTCTTATAAAACTACAGTTGAAGATAATCCTGTAAGTACTCAACAAGGCACCAGTTTTAGGGTATCACCAAAAGACATTGTGCCTGTGCCAAAAACATCTCTCTCGCAGAAAACTAAGACTGTTCACAGAAATCGGGGGAAAACAACGGTGTTGACGGAATCGCCATACAAAAATGAACTTCTTGCTCTCAACAAAAACTCACAAACGTCGTCAAAAACAACAGGAAGAAAAGTATTGCCTGTCGCACCAGTAGAATCTCAAGCCAAAAAAAGGAAACGCAAATCTATGCAAACTATTTCGACAGTTGATTCGTCAGAAGATGAAGCATGTTTGTATTGTAATGAACTCTATTCTACATCTACAGGAGGTTGGATCAACTGTGTGGTATGTAAAATGTGGGCTTATAATTCTTGTGCGGGTGTAAACGAAGATGAGGAAGCAGTTCATGTGTGCCCTAAGTGCGAATGATACATTATAAAAATAAAATATCTACTTATGTTTGCTATTAACTATATACAGAATATGTAGAAGTGTGTTAAAGTGTGTTTTTTTTTATGTATTAGCTTAAATTATTGTGAGGTTTTGGGGTTTAAGTGAGTCTACAATTGTGAAATAATTTATGTACGCCCAAATTGTTAATAGCCTCAAATACATTAAAAAGGGTTTTTAGTAAACACATATTCAAGGTTTGACAAACATCAATGTTTTCAATGAATTAAATGTCATACCCCATTATGCCCCATAATGGGGCAAATGTCATGTCAGAATATTAACCTTTTTAAAATTTCAAAATGAATGTTTTATAAAAAAAACTAATCGTGAGAAATGTTGCAATAGACTCCAAAGTTTCAAGGAAAAATATTTTTATTGTCATTTTTACACTTTATATGTAACTGTTTAAGTTAAAAGCTTAGCTTCCCCGTATTGCCCCGGGTTCCGCACAGTGACTTCGCTTGGGCCTTATTTACTGTCACAGAAATGTTGACGTTGCAGGGTTGTACCCTAACAATGGTATTAAGAGGAGACAACAAATTACAAGTTCAACATACATGCAATAAGAAAAAATATGAAATTTCCAAGATAGTTCATTTAATTCCAAATGTATTCCATGGAGGATCAATAGTATTTACATTGAAATTAATGAATTATGCAAAGCATAATTATATTAGAAAATAGTTTCAAACACATTGAAACAGTGTGAAAGCCAATACTTGAAACAATAGCAAATTACTCAAATTCATTTGACACTCTCTTCATTACGACCTACAACGGTCTCTACTATAAGCCCCATTTCATGAATAATGTAAAAGTGTACTCTTTACAACATTTACATGTATTCAAAATCCTAAATGCTCTACCAATAGCATGATCACTCAAAATATAACGTTTCAGTGCACCCTTATTGACATTTTAAGATCATGAATTTTGCAAGATATATTACGTTAGAAAATCGATTCAAACACAATGAAAAAAAGTGAAATGCCAACACGTAAAAAAAACATAAAAATTACTCAGATTTTTGACGCCCTCTTAGTTACGACCTACAGAGGCATGTACTCTATTCCCAATTCAATAGTACTACAGAAGTGTACTATTAACAGCTTTTTTCCTTATTCAGAATCTTGAACGCTCTTCACAAAAGCATAAACACACAAAATATTATGTTACAATGTAACAGGGGTTTCGCCAAATTTTAACTCATACGTTTCTGTGCCCAAGAACATTTTGAACAAAATTCGTTGTTACATACGACGACACATATACGCTAATACTTAAATGAAAAATATGCATCAGTCCACTAAGCATAGGTTGGGAAAAAATATTTCCTAAAATGTTAGAAATCCTGGAATCCCTTTTAATGTGTTCACTGTTACACGCCTATATAAAAATCTGGAAATGAAAATAGAGTAAGTATCGTGATCAAGTTTTGTCCATGGCTCCAACTGGTAAAATTCTCATCGAAATAACTTCACTCATAGGAGCATCTTAACAAATCAATAACAATTATAAATCCTGAAGGGAAACTCTGTCCACATAAAAATTTTCACCGTTGCTCAAGCGTCCTCCCACCATGCTGCAAAATTCTATCGCATCTGATACTTTGTCAACTTGAACAGCTAAAGAACTAATCAAAGTATAAACAAGAAATTTATTTTACAAAACCCTACATATATTAAACCCACAATCATCAATTAGCTACTTGGAGGCAGCCGCCTCTGACTCCGCGGGGGACAAGTCCTCATACAACCTAGCACGGAGCACTTGTACTTACATTAACTTAGGTGCCCGCCCCCGAACAGACTCACAGAAGGAATAGGCCCAGCCACAAGAGACAACGATATGCCTGGCCAGGGCTCCTCGCTGCGCATGCGCCAGGAGGATAGGGATGTGGAACAAGAGAACACAAGTGAAGGAACAACTAAGGCAAAGAAGACCGCCCGAGCCAGCAAGTGTAACTAACCCCCGTGCGCCACCGTCGCCATCATATCCTAGGCACCCACGGTACAGGGTAATTACAGACACCTAAATGTAAGACAACCTCATTTATTTGAGGGGTCGAGTGTTTCCAACACCCCCTACCCCCAAAAAATTTAACTTGCGACGCTCATGATACGCAATTGGCAAACTAAAATGGCAGTGCAGTCAACAACTCCATGTAAAACAATTGGGATGCTGTCAGAAGGGATATGTATAAGTATTGTAGATCCTGTTTTTAAGCTGTAGCCACTGACATATTATTGTGTTTTGTTTAGTACTTTCAGCACATCATTACTACTATCAAGGCATAGTTGATGCACATCGTAACTTACCTAGCACATATTGTTTTAGTTTTCCCACACGTTATATGTTTCTTATGGTGGTAACTGCTGCAAATTACTAAGTTTTAAATTTCATATATAAAGACTTTTGCTCCAACAGCCTGCTAAAGAGCAGCAGTTAATGCTGGTATGTGTATGCCAAAAATTGTTCCCCCCCCCCCAAATTTATTAAGACTACAGTAATTATAACATATTTATTAGTTTCAAGCGCAACATGTTGATATTTAGTATACGACACCACATTAACTACTGTATACATTCGACAAGACAATATAGGCCATATTCTGTGTATAGGAGACTCACGATATAGTGAGAACTTTTAGTTTCAGAATATTTGCACACCTTGTTTCAATCACAGTGTGTAGATTGTACAGTGCTAATATGTTAATGTCTGATATCGCAGCAAATAATATTTTTTAATCATTATTCTAAGCAAGGTAGTCTCCAAAACCTTCACTGTTTAGCATACCATCTATTATGTGTGTTACGACAACCTTTGCACTTGTTACCCGTTATGCTTTTTTCTGTACCAACCTTGGCTATGACAAAAAATTGCCAGATTATAACGAGCCACATTACTTGAGGTTTTTCAGAGTTCATGTGTTTTTTTTATAGATTCTAAGTTTTAAAACCAATAAGAAATACAGTCCAGTCCATTCCATTAAAGAACACAACTTAAACGAGGAAAAAATACCTGTGCACATTACAATGTGCCCATTACAGCATAATCATCTACAGACTTAGACCCTTCTACTACCATCACTACAATGATACTTCAAAATACTCACTTTCGCTCGAATTCAAGGACCTCTAGTTGGATCACAGTATTCAGTTTTAAAATTGAAACCCTCTTATCAGAATTTTTCCAGAGTCCAAGGAAGGGTTGCACAGTGCACAAAATAAGTGATTTATTCCCTTTGAATTTTAGGAACCGCACTACCCTTCTCAACAATTTTTCGATTTTTTTTAAACGGAGAGTTTCTCTGCAAAAGGAAAGAAAACATCAGTAAGAAATAGTAAAGCAAATTTAATGTATGCTTAAAATACATCTCTCAACTCTTTTACTGCCATTTTTCCCCTTCGTTCGTCCGATAAGTAAGTTTATCCTGTAATGTCAGATTCACAACTTCAGGTAACGTACGTGGGAAACAGACACAAGAGCGTTAAGTATTTATACTATATTCATAACACTAAAACAAGAAATGAGTGGAAGTTAATTTCTTCTAACCAAAATTCAGGCAGCCTACTAGACGAAGATACTGACAAACATAATTTAAATTTTATCGAGTCTTCCGTTTGTACTACTTATTAAGGCTTGATACACAACCAGATCTTTACATAAAAATAAAGTTGATTCAATGTTGCCATGTCTATTCAACAAGCTACTGCTTGTTAAATCGAGGCGGCAAGTTTTCACACCTTAGTAACTATTTTGTGAACTGAACACTTATGGAAATTGTTTCCATAGTAAAAATCACATGTTACTACATTATGTACATTTTTATCCAAATATTTTTATCTAGGTCATCCCCAAATGGGCTAGCGCATTTATGATAAAGTTTACACACGAACAAGTGCCATTTTTTGCACTTTAAGATGGCATTTTTTTCTGCAGTCCACTGTACTTTACAACCGGGTTTCTAGAAATTTCTCTGTTCTTAACATTGTTTCACCTTCATTGTGGTATTAAGCAGACTAACCGCTTTACTATTTTTTTCTATTTAGTATTTTGAAGATACATACATATCAGCTGCTGCAGATTAAATAGTTTTTTGCCCATCGTACAGTGTCAAAGAACTACCTGTAAGACACATGTAAGACACTTTTAGTCCATGTTTGTACAGCACGATCGCTGACAAGGCTTGTAAGTATGGTCAAAAGTATCATCTCATAATGAAAACTGTTAAGTAAAATACGTACATTTTTTTTTAAGTTCTGTGTTACTGTGCTGCCAGGTTTTATTTGCATAAGATATTAAACTCTAGTAAAACACATTTATCGATGGCTCAGAATAAAAACCTATTAACTTAAATTCTGACATTTACTGTAAAATCTAACAATTAAATTAATGGTTGAGATGAAGAAGGAAGAGATTCCAATTCAGCCAACTTTCGGGAAAACAGGAAAAACTGATTGTAGATTGAATGGGAAAACTTACAATTAGACATTTGTTTGTTAGGATTTAAGGAAATGGAAGGTACACTGAAATATACAATATATTTTATGTACTGAAAGTTGTATGTAATCAAAGTGGATGGAATTTTTCCTTTTTAATCTCAATGAGCCGAGGACATTCTGAAACTTGATGAAACAATAATTTACGGATATGTTTTCATAATACAAGTGGTGTTAATTACTATAATAATATGCTTTATGTTACAATACCTACACTGTACTAACACATTTACAATGTCACATGTTGTACATTTAGAACACTGTAGACTACGTAAACAAATGAAACACTACCGCAGCGAATCTCGCGGTGAATAGCCAATCATGCCATAATGCTGAAGTTAAGAAAGGAGTGACTTCCTCTTATATAAAACTGAAAAATTCAAAGTCCTTTAATGTTGTAAGGATTACTAGAAGCCTTTATTTATATCAATCAATGAAGCTACATATAAAGTACGACTTGACTATATCAGGGTTTTTTTCGGTGAAACATGGCATGTTTTCCTTCTTCATCTCACCCATTCGTAATCAACAATTCTAAATTTACCTATTTACATTATTTTTAAGTAAGGCTTTCTAGTTTCTTGCTTACAAAATGGGAATTTTTATTAATGTCAAAATGCTAATTTTTTTCACCCAAATTTTACAATATTTTATATTTCGATTGCGGGTTTTCGTTATAAGTCATAGTTATATAACCTTGATCTGCATATTAGTTACCCAAATGTGATTGCATCGTAATACTCTTACTTCAAACCAGTTTCATTAAAATGTTATTTGAGTATTTAATGCAATACAGATTAAAATTAATGCAAACTAATAAGACGTGCTTTAGAAATTGATATGTACCAAAACCATGACATCACAGAAGGGAAGTACCAGTACAAACACATTCAATTAACTTTTTCTAGGAAACATCTCATACAAACAGTAAGCACCTGCTTAACAGTTATACTTTTAATCACTAAAGTATACTATTTTATAAAACAAGGGCCCAGTTATCAATAATGTTGCAAGGTGATTTCTGTAATTTTGATTTTACAGACGTAACATCTGTTGATGTTTAAATAGTTAATGGCTTATGGCAATGCACTATACATTAGCTAGAGTACAACATTTTACGTTCTTCCATCATAACACATCTGCCTTCCTCATGAAGCATCATGACTGACCTTTCTGTTTAAAAGTCCCATGTTTTAGCTGCAGCTGTTGAAAGAGTACATCATTGTGGGATATACTATTACACTGTCTGTGTCAAAGTTATTAACATGCTTATAAAAACAATTTTATTTACGTCACACAAAGTCTACAAAAAATATAACAAATGTTGTAAGCAATATGCACAGAATTTAAGAATGCCCACATATATTATCAGCAATATCATTGCAGGTGTAAGCTCTACTATAATATAACACTATAGGTAGTCCGGAATAAAGTTAGCACTCAATAAAGCCCCGTTGAAGTTCTGTTCCCAACCAGTCTGTATATTTATGCTCATAACGACTGGCGAAGGGAAATGTATAATCTCTCTGGACATGTCACTTGATGTTTGGGCGTGTAAGATATATTGTGCAGTCGGTAGGTACCTTTACAGTTTGATAAAAAAAGTTTATTAATTACATGAAATACAATTATATCAATTTCGATAGATTTTGTTTCAGTATTGTTGCATTCAAACAGGAAACTTCGTGGTTCTATATTGCGTTATTTTGCTGTCAACCACACAAGTGGTAAGGTAACTAGAGTTAATGTTAAATTATATGCAGTAATGGCTAGTAATGTTTTTCAAAGGTCAAATTTTTAGTACTCCCTATACCCGAACAACCTATATCAGAGATCAGTATTATAAGTGTACGATATACAGGAAAGCTACTGTGGGCTTGCCGAGAAAGCCATGTATGGACTGTTCAGAACAAAGTGAGCACTGAGAAAATTTTTATTTCAGCCATTCCTAAAGAAACCAGTGTAAACATTTCACGACTTTCAACATGCAGCATCTTTTGCTCAAGTAAAATACAGTTTTTGGATATTACAAGTGTTTGGGAGTGCTCAGTTCAAAGTGAACAGACTATAATCATTGTAATCATGTATAGTTAGTTATGTACCCTCCGAAGCTAGCGACATTAGTTTTTTCAAGCAACTCTGCATTATAAGTTGTAGGTAAGCTTGTTGCAGATTCTGCCTGTTGTTTGAGGGTCAGAATAACTGAAACACTGTTTATTCCTGGGCAAGATCCTTCAGTATCCTTTTTGGATGTATTATAGGGCGGTATCCAAGGAGAACTCAACTAAAAGATATACAAACTTTGATTGTGTTAACATTGAAATTTCGACTTTATGCGAATTATTTAGCTAAATAGACAACTGTATTTGGAATAGGGAAAAATGTGTCGATTACATTTTTGCATACGACCATGTATAACGACACTGCAGTATGTCCTAGCAGTTGTTTGACTCTACACCCAAGGCACGATGCAAGAGTCCAATCCAATGACCTCACTGTCGACGAAACGTAGCCCACTTACGTTACATTGTTGCAACATGAATATGGAAAGACATTTGGATAGAGTTTCAATGACACTTCTATTGCACATTATGGTACGAAAGCAATTAACCTCATAAAAATTTATGTTTAGTGCAAATTCACAGATACAAAAATAAGCAGAGATACTTTGTTATTTACCAGAATATCATTCACGCCCAGAAGGACAACCACTCTACTGTGGAGGCAGCCACATTAACATAACCATTTGGCCAGGTTGTAGCCAGCCTCAATACCATGGCAGCTCACACAAGAACAAATTTTATCTCTTGCTCCTAAAGTAAGATAACAAAAGGTAATGTAGCAAGGAATGAACTGTTAGCGATACAAAACTGTATTCATCTTAACCAAGACCTACTTACGTTGGTCTCCATTTTGAAGTTTGTCGATCCTGTATTCTGCACTAGCAGCAAATCTTACATAATTTGAATCGCCAGTTAATACTGGTAACCTTCCAAATAGGGCTGAAAAAGTAAATTTGCAAAACAGTTACATAAAATGTGTCTTATCAGTAGACAAACGAAGACTCATCTTCCAAAGTTGATTTATACACACAATATTAACAATTCAATTTCTTGTAAACCATTGTACCAATGCAAACTCTAATTACACAAGTGGCAAGCATTCGTACATTGTGGGAACTATATAGTGTCCTTGCATAACACATGTATACATTCTCCCAGTTAGCATTCCTCGGGTTCTGTTCAGTAAACTAGTTTCATGCTTGTATTAACACACAAAAATTATTATTTTTTGTTGATCTTATACTTTGTCTCACAGTGCTTATGGCTATACGTTTGTTTAAAATGTCCTTGATTATTTTTAAGTAATTATATTTACACATAAAAAACAGAAACCAAACCTTAGCTTGGCAACAATGAGGCTAAAGCTGTGCGTGGTGTACATAACGTAATGTTTATGATGTACCTGATACCTACAATAACCTGATACCAGAGGCAAAGAATTAAATGGTAAAACCTGGATTATTTCCCTCAGATACACTCCTACTTTGTGGTTTACAATTTAGACTTGTTCTTTATCAATCAGCACTGACTCAATTAGTTAGGCATGTTATTATGCTAGTACACTTGCAGTGTTAGATGTATACTCTCTGTACAAGCACTTCCGAATTATTGGACTAATTAGAACGGAACTCAAAAGCTATACATAAGATACATAAAGCAGATCATCTGCATTTTCAGTTCAATTGTCTTGACTACTTTTTCACCAAATAAGCAGCTACCTATTTTACTATCTAATTCAATGCAATATACCTAACTTTAATAAGAGTACTACTAAGGATACCCTTCAAGTCCAATTGTTTCCTGCAATTTGAAATATTAGTAAAAGAAATCACTAGTTGAATATAGTTGCTCTTTAATTTTAAATATTTCAAATAGTAAAAGTAAAAAACATTATTCATTAGGCCTTAACCTCTGATAACTCAAAGACACTTAAGTACGCCTTCTACCTGCACATAAGATGGTTAGAAGTGACGTAGCAATAATGACATCACCACGAAACAGGTGCAGATCCAATCGTACTTTAATTATGTGGTGACCATATGATTTTATTGGTAAAAGGTCTGTAGCAGAGTTCCTATGTCATTTATATATTTCGCATATATTTCGTGAGTAGGTACATTTTAAAGTATGACAGTTTGAAAAGGTTGTTTCTAGCTATGTTTGGTGGTTCAGAAACTATATTTTAAATAAGCATATTTCTTAACAGCGACAGTTTCTTCTTTTCATGTCATACAATGAGCACATGTAGAATCGTTTCTTGGAAGAAAATACTATTTACGAAAACACTGCAAAGAATTTAAAATTTAAACTCGTGGTAGGCGATGCAATCAAAGGATGGATATATCTATTGATTTGGTTGCCTTCCTGTAGCTGGGCTGCTGCCCTGTAGCAGAGTAATTCTTCCCTCACTTTGTTCCCACGTTCCTCTTTGGTCCACCTATTATTAACTTTAACCCTCTTCCTAAATTCTTTCCCCACCTTACCACTAATACCATCTGTTTTAGTTTGTTCCACTTCATTATTGTTCTGATTACCAAGGAATATTTCCCTCTCTCACTCTGTTCTTTTTACAGCCTAGCGAGTCTTCCATTCAACATCCTCTCTACCCTTAAAAGTCCTCTTTGAATCCTGTTACCCAGTTGTGGCCACCTTTATACACCTCTCACCACCTTGAACATCCTCACCAATATTTCCACATTCCTCCTCTCCTGCAGTGTGCCCCGATTCAGAGACTTCACCATTAATAATGGTCTGTATTCTTCTTCGCCCTCCCTTCTGCTCCACCTACTAGAACACATCTAGCTGTCCTTTTCTGCAGCCTTTCTATCTCTACTACTTCCATCCTCAGTACGGGTCCCAGACTGCTGCCGCATACTCCAAGGCAGGCTCATAATGATATTGTAGGCCTTTTCCTTGACCTACTTAATTGTGTCCTTAAGTATCCATCCCAGCAGTCCCAATGTGTCTGTTCCCTTCCTTACAACTTCTCTCAACTGTTTCCCCCCTCCCATTTTAAGTCGTCCTGCAGTTTAACTCCCAGGTACTTGTACATATCCACCTCCCCAATCACTTGTCCACTCCAACAATAGTTCTCTCTGACCAGATCTTTTCTTGGTAAAACTTATTATTTTATTTTTCTGTACATTTATTTTCATTCCAGTATTATTTGACCATTTTTTCTAACATATGTATACCCTCCTGCAGGCTCCTGCCCTACCCATTCACCCTATCAATCTTCTGCATAATACATGTTGTATAGGGAGGGTACCTGAGGGAAAAAAACGGACGTTGCAATTCATTGAGTTTCCCAGCTCCCCCAACATTATTTTAAATAGGAGAGCGTCCAGGACACTTCCTGTGATGCCTCTGAGGCAGGTTTGCTAACAGGTTTACACAAAAAGTCGCTAATAATACAGCAGAAAGTCGCTAAATTTTTTACGATTCGCTAAAAAAAGTCTCGCTTTTTTAATTTTTTAAAAATTTAAATGACTAAAAGTTATTTTTTAATTCGTGGGATTACATTGTGTTTTCAATTTTTGTTTACTAAAGCGATGGATCGCAGTGAAAACAAAACGAAAAGTAAACACACTCGATAGTAGACTTTTTATTTCGTGGTATGGAATTTTTCTTTTCTTGCAAATTGTCTAATACGTTTAGTTTTATTAGAAATCACAATATTATCCTTGAAAATTACTGATATAGAAGAATTAAAATTAAACAGAACGCTATTTTCATGTTAGTTAACATGAGTAATGTTGTTTCAGTTTGCCAACTTTAGTAGCCTACTTGCATGAATTCGTCCAATGAACTGAAAACTGAATTCAAAGTTTATGAGTTGACGGCCCAAAGGATGGCCTTGCCTTTTGAAATTTATGAACGTATTTGTGGGCGACATTTTTGTGAATCGCAATAAGGTCGTATTTAAGTCTCAGGTCAACAGGAAATGATAGTTAATCGAGTTTGATAGATACATAAGTAGCTGATTTTCATCAATACCTAATATGTTTATATTATCTAAAATTTAACGAACGTTCATAGCGAAGGCAATTTCGTTTTCAAAACGACACGGAAATATAGTAATTACATGCCATGTGAAGCTGTAGACAATTGCTTATGGTTAGGATAATAAAAATATGATTGCTATAAAAGATAAGGCAAAATTATTACACAGTAAAAGTAAATTAAAAATGACTCACATAATTGTTCTTCTGTAGTTAGTAATTATCATGACTCAGAATGTTCAAAAGACAATCATCAACTTCATCATGTGAATCATCTTGTGGTTCAAATTCTATTGATGCTGATAGTGCTGTGGATGTTGACGGTCCTGTTGATATTGATGGTTCCGTTACTTGTGGTTTTGAACAAGTCCTCTTAAAAAATAAGCCGATGATATACCAGTAAGTTTAACGACTTTATCTGGCAACTCGTATGAATGTCATTCTGTACTGAATGTCATTAAACCAAAGCGCACACGCAAAATTGAGTTTACTGTTTTTGTGGTCACTCTGTTCCGCATTTTTTATTTTACTACATTCATTGCACTGAATACTCTTTCCAATTTAGCATTTGAATGTGGCAGTGATATAACAGAAGTTGCTAACTCGCATAGTTATTTTAAAGGATTTAAGTTCGCAGCATCTCTAGAAGCCATAACTTCAGCCCAAAAATGTATTGTTTCGAATGTATTTTCCTACTTTAGGAAATTCACATAGCTTCACTGGTTAACTATTTTGTCAATTTTATTACCTTAAATTTTCTGCAAGACTAACAACATCCAACTGATTTTTATTTACTTTCAAAGTATTATTCACACAGATAACTGACATTTTTTATAGTGTAGATACATTATTTGGTAGTCTTTATTGCGACTGCTTAACTATCTGAACTGTGAAATTAACGCATCTATTCCTTAGCGCCTGGACATCAGATGGTGAGATATTAACACCCTTAATAGCATGCTCAAAACTGTAGCCTAAATATGAATATGGGTCCAAGTGTTTTTCAATTGGGTCTGCTAAGAAATTTATTTTGGCAGTCGGGATCACAATTTTTTTGCTGATTGTCGTAATGAGAAATGTCAAACTGGTTAAAAGTTTTGTTCAGTCAGATTTTTCACCTTCAAGCTTTCAGAGTTTGTTGCACTTCAGTCAAGACTGATTTTAGGAACAGCAAATAAAGCCTATTTTGTTCATCATAATACATTTTGAAAAGCATTTCAGCAGTTTAACAATTACATTTGTATCTCACAAGTTGAAAATGGCCACTGATCTAAAATTTTTGAAATGGCTGGTTCAATAGAAAGCCATCGTGTAACACACATTTTAATGAGTTTTATGGGTTTATTACCACAGTTAATGGTTTTAAAGATTTTGCTGTACTCGTTTTGACGCGTGGGCGATAAGAAAAACCAGTTATAAGTTTCCCTGACAATAAATTCAATATTTCTAGGAAGTGATTTTTCAAATGCATGCGAGACAGTAGGTTGAAGTGAATGGCACACACATCGTACAAGAATGAGGCGAGAAGTCTATATTCCTCCTTCAAGATCTTACGAACACCACTATTAATTTCTGTCATAACAGAGGCATTATCAGTACCAATCCCTATTATTTTTTCTATCTGTAGCCACTATTCTTTGATGAAGTTGGCCAATGGAGATGCAGTAGCTCGTGCATTTGCAAAATCCAGAGAGACAATAGCAATAAATGTAGATACTACCTTTCCCAAATCATCGCTAAAATAACGCACAACTACTTCCAAATGCCTATTAACACTTATGTCCGTAGATTCATAAAGAATTATACTGTATTTTTCAGCAGCTATATCGTGTACTAACAATTTCAAAAAGTGTGGGCTTAAATTTTTGTGGATAATCTAGTTCACTTCGTGCGACCTAAACTGAGTGTGGATGTAATTTTTCAGCTGGTAAAGATTTTTTACATGATTTTACTAAATGGTCAGCTGTTTAAAGAGTACAGTGTTCTGCTATAAATAATTAGAGAGAACTTTCAGCTTTGTGTGTCAAATTATGTGCTATATCATCCAGTGCCTTAAAATCAAGATTTTTTTTTCTGAGATGAATAAAAAGGTTCGGATGATTGTTTATGTCTTTGCATCTCCCGATGTTTTCTAATGTCACTCAACTTTACATAATTTTCAACACGGCAATATGAACAAAATGCTTTTGTTAAATCACCACCTACTGCTCTGAGCCATCCTTTAAAATCGTTAGATAACCACTCGGTCCTGAACCTTTGCCCATAAACTTTTTCTTTATTGGTATATGCATTTTGAAAAGAATAAAACGACACGCACAAATTAATCAGGATTTAGTTTTAACACTAATGTGTTCACTTACTTAGAGTCAATTATATCCAAAAACTAATTGTCTATTTAATACAAAAATACACCACAACCGTACATTCAAAACTCTCGTCAGTGACTAAAAAGGTAGAAGAAACTACATTGGGGGATTCACACAAATTGCTGCGCGGTCCTCTGCGCAGCAGAGATAACACAATCTTATCGAGGATTGAGCAGCATCAGCTTCAAAGAAGCCCCCCCCCCCCCCGATGCGATAGAAAGTTAGGGTAACCACCGTTCCGTTGGGGATTCACGAAGATTGTGCCAAAAATGGCAATATTAATCTCTCCAACTTCAGAACTACGCTCATTTAAAAAAAAAAAAAAAGAATATTATATAGAAATATTTAAATTAAGAAAAGAATATTTACATTCCGAAAATGCGTTAAAATGTCGAAGTCCTAAACTTTAGAAAGCTGAAAAAGTCGCTAGTCGCTAAAGAGAAAAATTTGTCGCGCTAAGCATTATGAAAAATCGCATGACATAGCGACAAAGTCGCTAGGTTGGCAACCCTGCTCTGAGGTTGCCTTATCTTCTTATGAGAGTGCCCTACTACCTGTACCCTCTAGCTTCCACTTAAGTACTCTCCAACCCACCTAACTCTATTATCTCTCTGCAAATTATCCACTTTTATTATCAGAACCTCATTAGGTACCCTATCAAAAACTTTTTCATATCTACGAAACATGAATATTTCTGCTTTCTACTGTCTACCTCCTCCACTATATAAATTTCGCAATATTGCTACACAAAATAGAAATGCCTTTTCTAAATTTAGCATTCTCATTGTGGTTTCGGGTTCGACTACGCCCAAACACTCCATTTGGTGCTCCGAACATCGGTCTTCAACCAAAAAATTGCGAGTGAAAAGGTTGCTAGCAGTCTGGAAAACGTTTAAATAATATGGCAGTGGTCGCGTTTAAGTCTTGCATAGGATGCCTAGTGCATACCTTCAAAATATTAGTTTTATAAGTGGTTTTGGCAGTGATTTATCAGGTCAGTACGTCAGTGTTCTCTTTTACATTGCACGTATATGTTTCAATAGAAGATTAATTCCGCAGATTGCAGGTTGTTTATTCATAAGCTTAGCAAATATGTTTATTTATGTATAAACGCATTACTGTTTCATTTTCAAAGCCAACAGCAATGCATTGCAGCAGACGGTGAACACATCTCATTGAGTATGGTTGATAGTCATTGCCCACTGATAAATTTTCCTATTTATAATTTACCCATCAAGGAAGACACAATAAATAACTTTACCCCATTTTTTTTACCATCCGCTTTTGTACATTTTTATTCCCCTTTAAACAACACGAAGTTGTAACAGGCTAAAAATCGTGGTACAAAATTTATTCGTCAATTTTTGTTCAGTATGAAAATGTGTGTTTGTAAAATGTGATTTGTAATTGTAATGGTCAGAACGGTTAACTGGAAGATTTGAGAATAAATTAAGTATTCAGCTGACGGTTTTATGGCAGGCCCAGGAGGGGGCCACACAAAGTATTGGGGGGGGGGGGAGCTACCGGCCCGAAGGAGGAGCTTACAGATGACTCATACTTTGTATTATTTTATATTTGTAAATAACAATTATGTAAGTACTGTGTTTCGATTAAACTAGGTTATAGACTGACAAGTAAACTTAGTGGAATTTCAAAGCAATTAATTAATCATACAGTTCAGGAGTAAATGCTACATAGAGCTAACTTATTGTCCTCGGAGACGAGCTGTTATTGGCTGACGAGTTTCGAGGGGCATTTTCAGTAGAAGCGGCCATTTTTGTAGATTTGGGTAACTCGCGAGTTGGTCGTCGAGGAAGGCTGACGTGAGATCTCACGGCCCGCGATCACAGTAGTGAATTGAAGCCGCGATATTTTTGCACAACTCGAAGTAGTAGGTCCAGCACCTAACCGCACGACGGAGGCTGTCTGGGACCTTGTAATTAACCTTGTGCTGCCGCCAGAGAAGTAAGACACCCGCGTGACAAACATTTGAATAATACTATTTCAGTCAGTCACCGAGGGAATAGGGACTATGCGAGCATTACCGAAGGACAATAAATAAAATTACGGTGTATTGATTCCAGTCGTATTTGCCTAACCTTATTTAGACCTTTGAGTGTTTTCCCTTCAAGCCAGAGAAGCGACTTACAAAGTCTCATCTTCACCCTGCTGCAGGACTGTTTGTCACAAATGAATAATGCCCTATTACCGTTAAAATTAGACGCATTCTTATAACTTTAATAGGGCCATCGACGTGTGCCGTCTTTACGTATAACTACGCTGACAGAAAAAAACCAGTGATACGTGTTGATATATTTGTACTGAGCTTTGTGTCTCCTTGACAGCGAAGTCATTGGAAATTTTAACACACAACTTCACTCAAGAACAGGAATTAGGAGGCAACAAATCGGCCACAGCAAACCGAAATTGGAATGGCCGTAGCTAAGGATCAAACCCGGGTTCTCCCGAATGTGAGTCCAGCGTTTTACCGATTCGTTACCTCGCTCGCTCGACACTTATTGTTCAAGAACTATTGATCTGTGCATAATTATAAATCTGGAGTCACAATCACTCGTCGCTTCCGTCAGTTTTCCACCGTTCATTCGTCTGCAAATCGAGCGATCCACAACAATCAGTCATTCGTCCATCGTAGTTCCTTTAAATTGCAAAGTTACCATTGCATAATTTGAAAATGTCTGTGATGTATAAGAATTTCCTTTTATATTTCATTTATTTTACAGATATTTAATGAATATATGGTTGGTAATAATTGCAACTTTTGATTTTTACCGGAAATAAACTTTGCGACCATAATTACACTCTATAATTTTATTTACGTTTCGCATTGGATAAGCGCTATGTAAAAATAATTTCAGTTTATGTTTTCATTTTTGTTCATTATCAAAAATATTTCTATGGTATTGTGAAGGAGATTTTCCATCGCTATCAGGACATTACTAATAAAAAAACATAAAAAATAAAAAATAAAAATAAATAAAAAAGTCCAGCCTACTTATTAACACTTAAAACGACAAAAGAACTGTAACCAATTTGAAAAAGCAACTTATTAGTTCGTGTGCCGTCAAAGGTTACAGATTGCCAATCTTTATAAGACGAATGGATGGAAATATTCATGGCTTCTGTTGGCAGAAGGTCACGAGACCAATGGACAAACACGGGCGACTGACGAATGCGAGAGATGATTGTGACACCAACATTAGTGCTGATCTATCTTGATCAGATCAACTTGCAAAAATTTACCGATCTTCATATTCAAACTCGCTATGATTAAAACACAAACGCTCCTCGCCACATGTAGCTAAAATAGTAATATTACAAAAGTTAATATTTACCGTAATTGATTACTGAAATGTGAAGTTTAAGATGATATCATTGATAATTTACCAGCAAAGTTACAACGCGTATAAAACGAATGTGCTCTATTTGTGTTTGGTTAAAAACCTCGTGGCAATGTCTTGAAATATTTTAAGAAACTTGACTCGCTTTACTTACTAGAGAGTCGCTTACGTTGCCTACTTTATAGTTAAGCTCCTAGTTACAAGATGTCACTACCTAAAAGAAGGTCAATTACTTAGCAGCCAGGTTAAAAGTAACTGAGGGATTTTCATGGTTATGACAAGGTTTCCAATGTATCACAACTGTCCATTCCCAACTGTAAATCACAATCTTTCCGAAATTTCTGGACTGTCTTTGTAGTACGGACATGTACACTGATAACCTTCGAGCGTGCGCAGTTAGACAACACACCCGATTTTCATGCTTCGCCGTTACAGTCTCTTTAATGCTCCCAAGTTAGTTATTTCAAATTTATTTATGTTATTTCACTTGCCATTAATATGCATTTTATTCATTTATAATTAATATACATATATGTGGTATTTAGTTAATTTAATTGTTGGGATTTTAATAGTCTATGTTTGTGTACATACGAAATAAATCATTTATGTGTTGGTTATCTAGGCTGTCCGGCTAATAATTAGAGGAACTAAATATTTCTGTTTGCTCAAATAATATCTTAAGCCTGCATTTGGTCACTATAATGATGTACGTTGTGAATGGGTTATCACGCCAGTTGTGTCAGTTGTACAAAAATTTATTTTTTACATTACAATCTAATATTATGTATGTATTTCTTATTTCAATGTGTTAAATTCTCTCATATTTTGGTTATTATTTGTTTGAAAAAAAATATTTTTCATTGATTTTAGGTTTGTGCTTATAGATCCTAATTATTTTTAACTTTTAAGCTCTGGCACAAATTTAAATTTGTAGTGTATCAGATCCCCGCATTTTTTCGATGGGTATCCTCTGTTGAAAAAATGAATAGTTAAGGAGAAATGACAGCCGGAACAGTGCGGAATCGAACCGTCATTAATTACTAACTTAATGCCACACCATAAAACTAGTCGACTTTTGGAATCATTTCAAAGTTTTCTGAAATATTCCTTAAGGTGAGGAGACAAAGAGGTGTTACCGCACTGTAAATGCGTATTTTTTTGTGATTTTTATTTTGTTAATATTTTGAACTCCTGAATGGGGATATTTTACAATGGTGAGCTACGATGCAGTAAAGCTGATATAATTGTACGTAAAACTGCTGAAGATTTTTTCAAGAAAGTTTCCTCACAACTTAAATGGCTGTGCACTAATTGTGGATACTTGCGACTAAATAAAATTAACCAAAGTGTTGGCAATGAAGATGATTTGACTTAATAATCTATTGCAGGTAGCCGAGGTTACGTTCTATCATTGTATTCCTTCTTGGGAAAAAAATGTGCAGAAAAAAATATATACTTTATGAAGAACATTTTAATCGGAATGAAAATTAAGCTTTAAATATAATTTTCCCAGAGGAGGATTGGTGTAACTCTAATTTACCTTCCGTTATATAATTAATTCTCTCTATACTTATCGTTGTAATTTGATACTTGTTGTATCTTCTTAATTAAGTGAAAATTAGTTTCAATAGCATGACCACGAATTTTTAATTTTATGTAGGTCTAGTTGCAGTTTTGTACTGAATGGTGCATTTAATTTTTCATTATCTGGAGAAATTACCGACGATATACTAAACTGTCAAAATTTGTTAGTTTTGATCAAAAGAGTTCTTATATATATATATATACACATATAATATAACTTATATCCTTTTTTTCATCATCTGTAGACAATGCATACAAATTTTAAATTACAATTTCAGGTTTACATCATACATTTTATCCGTGCTAAGGTTATAGAGCAAAATTATTTTTAATCAGTATTGTGCAGGCTAGATGTTTATTTTAAATATTTACTCAACAATTTTATTTTTTAAATAAGGAATTTTAGTTTTGACTCTGGTATTATTTTGGCATAAAAGGAAATAGTATCATAAAGTGCGAATATGGCCACATACACCCTACACACACTCATTGATTCATGTTTATTAGTCCACATGTAGCGTATTACGTGTAAAACGTAATGCAGTATTTCTCATTATTAAGGAGGTGGTTCACGCCAAATTTTAATTGTTTTAATTTTTTTTTATTTGTACGAAATATGGTTTGTTTTGTAGGGTTATATTGTGAAAATGTTTTACTGTAAGGGAAATTTTTTACCTTCAAAGATTTTGTTTTTAAAGAACCATATTAAAGTCAAATTTTGCAAAATACGGTTTTATGCATTCAAGGAAAACCTATTTACTTACCGAAATTAAAAAATTCACAGTGAAGGACAGTGCCATGGACTATGACATGACATGCATCAATACTACATTGATTATTATTTTGTGTTATTAAAATATTTCTAAGAAGTTAGTTATTTTTTATTTTAAATTCATTATTTTTTTAATACAAAAAAAAGTGAATGTGGTTTGTAAATATGTAGTGTCATAGTCCACAGCACTGTTCTTCTGTGTGGATTTTTTAATTTCGGCAAGTAAGTTGGTTTTCCTTTAACGCATAAAACTATTTTATGCAAATATTGACTATAATATGCCACAATACCAAAACTATGAAAGCTGGACAATTTTTGTTAGAGTAAAAATAGTCACAATATTTGCCTACAAAACAAATCATTTCTCGTACAAATAAAACATTTTTGAAACAACTAAAATTTGGCGCGAACCGCCACTTTAAAGGATCTCTTTGAGAACACAATGTTAGTAGTGCGGCCATCAAGTGTTGGGATAATAAGAGTTGCGAGTTGAGCTTACTGTGCAGCAGACTAAGATAGCTGCCCAAGCGAAAAAAACTGTGCAATGTCTGTCCCTGAAACTCTTAACGACTGAGCCAGCCCTTATTTAAAGTCATACCAAAATAGAACTTGAATATGAGATGGTATTCGGATAGTATAAGCAGTATACGTGGTGTAATAACTGATTTACATTGAGTTCAACAATTGATAGCTGTACCCTCAATACGTATAACGTCGCATTTTAATTAAATATTAATGAAATATTCATTTACTGGGCACATGCAGGTTCTACAGTCCATTCCATGTAAGAATTTCGTAATTTTGACAGTCGATGCTACCAATATTTGCAACACGTACAAGAATAAAATATAATTTAAAATCACCGAACGTAATCGTATGGCCGATGATACAGTAGTAGCCCTGAACAACAAATCGATTAAATTCCATCGCCGACGTTGAACGTAGTGTGTATTATTCGTGAAAACTAAGTAATAATTTTGGAGGAAACGTAATATAATAACATGGCTCTGTACCCAGCATTACTCAGTCAACTATTTTATTCTATTTAAACTGTGTCATTTCTATAACTATTTTACAAACAACCGCACCATTATCAGTCGACCTGTACTGGCAACCAAAACGAATGACAGCCATGTTGCGAGATTGAACTTAGGCTTTCCGTGTGTTCGTGTGTGTTTGCGATTCTTATAAGTTGTTATTTCAATATTATGTTAGTATATTTAATTAATTGCAAAATGGGGATTAAAAAACCCACCCGGTAATTGAAAACGACAACGGGATTTTAAGACGTATTTCCGAAGACGGGAATTGGAAAAAACGTTCAGCCTTGATAACAATCGCCCGGCAGTTTGGCGCGTCTAAAAAAAACTATTTTCTAAGAAGCAAGTAATCCGTCTACAGAAAAGTACTACAGAAGAAAAAAACGTTACGTACTATTTATTTCAACATAATTTGTGGGTAAAGACGGTTCTTGTTGTAGACCTGTATATA
The DNA here is from genome assembly GCA_003012365.1 of Medauroidea extradentata. Taxonomy (NCBI): domain Eukaryota; kingdom Metazoa; phylum Arthropoda; class Insecta; order Phasmatodea; family Phasmatidae; genus Medauroidea; species Medauroidea extradentata. Next base: position 161,981 of record PNEQ01004755.1, read on the forward strand.
ATCATACTTTTTGCAAGGTGCCGAATCAATAAAATCTTTTTGTACGGAAAAGTCCATGTTTAACGCACTTTTACCAAGTAAATTGTACCATTTAACATCAAGTCCACGTGAGATTTTGTACCTGTCAGCCTACATACTACCAAAAGAAAAGGACAAAAGATTCAGGGATATGTACTTACAGGGCATTAAAGTGTAGGCCTACTTGTTTAATTATATGTACATATGACGAAATTATTTAATACCGATGTATTTGTTTTAATTTCGAAGGTAAGACCAACCATAAAATATAAATTTCTTTTTGACAGCCTACTGCTTGAAACTTAAAACATACTCCTTTTTGATCTGATAGTGCAGAACCAAATCGAAGGCAACAAGAAAAATAATTGTGTTAATGTTTGTATGCATTATTTTATTATTTTTATTTTAGTTCAAAGAGGTTTGCTTGCACTGTCATATGCCCTTGCAACTTCAGTTTGTTGTAACTAAATAAGTTATTATTATTTCAACTTTTAGGTGTCAAATAGAAATAAAGAAACCAGAAGTAACAAATTCTATATAAGTTACCCATGAATATGTTTGTTTATTTTGGATAATGCTCTTCAGTATTACAACAATTTTAAGGATACCTCGGAAAGTATACGAAAAATAATCTTAAATCTTGAATGATTATATTACCTTAACATCTGTAGAGTAGGCTATCCATTACTGCAATATGAAATAATTTTCCATTACCATTGCCCACCTAACTCTAGTAAAATTAATGTAGAGCTAGTATTGAAAACAAATGACCTACTTGTCTGAGATCTGAAAATAACCAAAAGAAAATCAACAAATTTAGGATGTTATTACAATCATATACGTTAACTGTTGACATGTTTTTATTATCAGCTGGAAAGCACATGGTGGCGGAAGGAAACACAATTTGTTTACATAGTTTTACTGTCTTATGATAAGTCAAAAAATTGAATTCTTATACGATATGGACTTTACAACAAACAGTATCTATTACGTAACGATATGATTGCGTAATATTACTCTCGTATTAATTATTTATCGGTGGCCGTCTTTCTTTGAAAGGTTTACAAAGGCAAATCTTTTCGTTTTGTTAGTTAAGCGTTAGTTTTATCAGTACAAAAACGGATGTAATTATTTTTGGTATTTTCATAAGCATCATTCTTAAGCAAATAACACCTCCTTATCTAGCTTGTGAGGTAGATATAATGGGTTAACAAAAAAAAAAGTTACGCCTTTTTACCTGTTATAGTGGTCTACTTTGGAAGAATGAAAAACCCATTTAATGTTTTTTCACCTCCTTAATTATCGAATTTCGAAACTTCTTGAAGTTCTACTGTAGACATTTGTGTACATATTCATTTGAAGTAAAAACCGAAGTAGCCAATTGTGCTCGACCTGTGCAGACAATTCATAAAAAGATTATTTCCCCCCAGTTTTACTCCTTAGTATATTAATTTTAAAAATTCTAAAACTAACTGTTCGATAGGTATAAATAATTATTCTAAAAAAAAAGTCAAACCTTTTCATCTTTTTAAAGGTTAAATTTTGAAAAGTCCGGAAATTGGCTAATATGCTTGTGGTGAGTGTCCCATTGAAATGAAAATCATGATAATAGGCATCCTGGTTCGAGCTATTTAAACGATTATTCGAAAACAAAATTAACCCCTTATTCACCCCCTTAGGAATCCATGTCGAATAGTCCCTGTCTTAGTTCTCGCCTACGACCTGAGAAGAACCCACACAAAAAGTTTCACGTTTATAATTCCAACTGTTTGGGTTTGCAGCTAGATATGTCTGTCAGCCAGTGTCTCCTTTGATATATATACATATGTGTGTGTGTATATTATATATATATATATATATGTGTGTGTGTGTGTGTATACATACGTACATTTGGAGATACTTCCAGTAGGCATAGATGAAGAAACTGTAAATTTTGCTGTGTCTGAATAATTATTCTAGAAAAGTGCGTACAGGGTTTAAGTCAGTTTGTTTCACAAGGACCCGAATGCTCTATAAAATTACTAACGTTTCAACTAATGGCGTGCTTCGATGTGGCCTCCGTTATGATTTTCAACAAAATGTCACGTTTGTATGGATGCTGGCATAAGCTGTCCTAAGCTGAAGTATGATATTGATTTAGCTAAATATAGTATTAAGATATAAAAAAATGAAATTAATTAAATCAAAAATGAATTTATAAAAAAATGATTTAATGCCATTTCTTTAAAATCCAAAATACATAATGTCCAGATTCATGAGCTCCTGAGCCTGAAACAAAGCTCATCCAGAAGATTTAAGGAGAAATTCGGGCCAAACAGGTTTCTGTGATTTGTTTCGAAATTTTGGCAATTTATTCTCAACTTTAAAATTTTTAATGGAATTTTGAGAATTTTTTTAGGGGTTAGAATTTTTTAAAATTTGTATTATATTATTATGTGGATTTTTTGTGTTCTTCCTGTTTTTTTCGTGATTTTTCTGTTGATTTTTTTTTTACATTTTTTAAAAACATTTAGACTGAAATGTCAAAATTACAAACGTCAAACTCGATGGTTAATGTCAAATCCACATTTCACGGTCGTGACATCATCCAAGATGACGGGTGGCTCCTCCTAATTTTAGCATGACACTACAGTCCTTCGGACGTGGCACCATTTTCAGGTTCCATTTACAGAACCGCTTTTTGTGTACTACTAAAAAATAATAGATAATATCAAGAATTGTAGCGAACAGGACTTTTTGTATGATTGAATGAGATATTTTGGTCAGCGCCTAATATCGAGGTCTTGAGCGCTGGTGGGGAGTGATATTATGTGAGTATGGAGCAAATTCGGAATTGAAGTGCGGGGGAAACGGGTGTATGATTGAAGTTGTTGTAGACTTAAACAACACATCCATAATAATTTGTATACATAGGGAATCCTCCGGTAAAATAAATATTTTTATTTCACTATAAGAAAAATTGTTTACGGATTCGTTTACAATACATACTCAGGTTACTATGCGTGTGACTTTAATAATAACTATGTAGAATATTCTGATACTTAAACCTTAAATTCTGTAGTTAAGCTCATTTAACTTTGAGTCAATAGTAATTTTCCCTAGTAGGATGCAAAGTGGGACTCAGTCAGCATTAATAATTTTTGTATTAATCGGTCCTGGAAAAAGAGTACCTTCAATTCAGCGTATAATAAACGGATTGTCCAATCATGATGTCCAACTACTAAAACTACCAATGATAATCAAATTTAATTATAAAGTAACTACAACTATACACAGTTCGATAAATAAACAAAGTTATTCTAAATGGAACCATTCCACAGTCAACTATATTTAAGATATTTGAGGTTAAGATTTCTGTGTACATCTCAGCCTTGTATAAACTGATTTTTCCGGGTTTTTGCTTCTCTCCAAATATTATATTATGTTATTTTTGTTAGTTTTATTTTGAAGCTCATTTTGCTTGTATGGTTATCACAAAATATTTTTGTGGTTGGTTCCTTTTTTGCATGACTGCGTCCAGATGAAACTATGTTAACAAATCTTAAACAGTCTTGAGCTTTTGTGGAGAATTGGGAAGATAGGTACTAAGAATTTTATGTAGATAAACAGTAATATATTCGTAAAAACTTCTTAAGTCATTTTGAAACAAATTGTTTTCAAAAGATGAATACAAACATTAGAGTATTAAACCTTGGTTTTTCAAAAGATTCCTTACATCGTGTTGGAAAGAAGGGAACCTTACCAAAAACTTGAAATACATGTACAATGATACACAAAATTATTACTATAAGAAATATTGCAAACATTTTTTATCAACATAAACAAAGATAAAACACACAGACCGAAAATTTTTTTGACTAAAATAATAAAATTGAAACATCAAGGCCAATATAAAAGATAAATCGTCTTGGACAAATAAACGAACGTTTAGAAAAAAATTTTAACTGATGGCAAACTTATGCACCTCGAACGAAATTTTAATACCAAAGATTTTAATATCTATTTTTAATAAACGTTAAAGACAGGTTAATAAATCAAACGTACTCTACAACAGACTGTGTAACACTTTCAATCAACATTTCCAAAATCTTTTACTAATTTAATATTTACTCAAATCACTGAAAACGCAATTGAGGACAAAAGCAAAGCCCTTCAAATAAATACTCTTGTAGCTACAATGAAATTGGTTGTAAAATATTTTAAAACCTTTATCGAACAAATTAATATACCAGTAAAACATATCTGCAATGCACCATTAACCATGGGTGCTTATACATTGTCATCTTAAATGTGCTGTTTTATTACCAATTTATAGAAAAGGTAATAAGGAACTCTTACAAAACTGCAAGCCAATTTCTTTACTCACCACGTTTTTAAAATACTCGAAGAGTGTTTAGTCAAATACTTAGGAATCACAATGCAAAAAAATTTAATTTATCCTCATTCCAATTTGGGATTAAAAGAACGTTTACACTGATGACTCAACCCACAGACTTAACACTGCAGTATTAGAAGCTTTAAGTGACAATATGGTAGTTGGTATATTTTGTGACCTGACTAAAGCCTTACATTGTGCTAATCAGCATGAAATTATATTTTAAAACGTGAATGTTATGGTATTATAAACAGTCTAAATTACTAAGATCTTACCTAGATACAAGGAAACCGTGTTGTAAAAATATATAAGTGGCAATACTATCAAATCTGTAACTGAAATTACAATCGTGAAGTTTCCCAGGGTTTAATTATAGGTCCCTTACTATTTTAATTGTAAATAAATAATATACCTCATTGCATTAACAAAATTGCTTCAACAATATTATTCGCTGGTGATACTTTTACATTAATACTACATAAACTATAGGATATGTTATAAATTATTCAAGTCAAGTAACGAATTTTTCGAATACGTGGTTTTCTTCTTATAAGCTGTCACTGAATGAAGATGAAAACAAATTCATGTTATTCGTACAACTAACTTACCAAAATACTTTTAAATTCCCTGTAATACTTGCAACATAAAACAAGTAGTCGACACTAATAATTTAGGAATCTCTCTCTCCCTCTCTCTCTCTCTCTCTCTCTCTCTCTCTCTCTCTCTCTCTATATATATATATATATATATATATATATATATATATATATATATATATATATATATATATATACACACACACACACACACACATATATGTATACATATATATAATAGGCCTAACTAGAAAGAACACATTAGATATGTTTTTTCTTAAACAAAATTCTGTATGTTTTCCCGCACAATGTATATGTATAATTGCAAATAAGAATACCATAAAATTAATTTGCTATGGATACTATATTTCTTTGATAACATTTATTATAATGCAGTGGTATAACTCAACTAATGCAAGTAAGCACTCTTGCTCCAGAAAAAAGCCAATAGATTTATCAGTGCTTTCTAAACCAAAGTAAACTTATAAACTTCATTTAACAGTTTGATAACTTTAACACTAATATGTGAGTATATAGGAAATGCCGATACGGGCGCACCCCCTCGCAGCCATTACATTCAACCATATAAAAAAAAGCGCCTAAATCAAAAAGTGTCGAAATCAAAAAAAGTGCCTAAATCAAAAAGTGCCTAAATAAAAAAAAAGCACCGAAATGAAAAAGCGCCTAAATCAAAAAGTGTCGAAATGAAAAAGCGCCTAAATCAAAAATTGCCTAAATCAAAAAGCGCCGAAATGAAAAAGCGCCTAAATCAAAAAGTGCCTAAATCAAAAAGTGACGAAATCAAAAAAGTGCCTGAACCGAAAAGCGCCTAAATCGAAAAGTGTCGAAATGAAGAAGTGGCGAAATCGAAAAGGGTCTGAACCAAAAAGTTGTCTGTAGTCGTTGTGGTTCCCCCGTCTGCCATACCATTCATTCATGTCTATGGTTCAAATACTACCATACCAATAATAATAAAATTAGTACCAGCGGAATATTTTATTTATTTAAAGAAATGAATTCTGATATAAAAACTAAGCAAACTAACCATGGATAAGTTGCTCAATGAATTAAATAGCACGAAACCATTTAAGAAACTTTCCGAACTTATAATAGGACAGTCATATCCCATAAACCAAGCGGAAATAATGGAAACATGGTATGGTCGTAAAGTGGTTATTACTTCAGGAAATTGTAAGGTAACTTTACCAGACAGATTCGTACAGGTGTTCAGCGAAAATGTTTTAAGCGATGTTAATTGTGGCGGCATAAATTTTGTTTATGAAGGAATGGTAGATTGTGGTAGTAAACAAAGGCATTCTATTCTGTTCGTTAAACAATAATCATACTTTTAGAGTTTCAATGGTTTTACAACCATTAAAATTCAATTATCA
>PNEQ01004757.1:0-22340 GCA_003012365.1 Medauroidea extradentata
ACATTGCTACAATTCCCGACTGTCTAGTAAAATAACAAAACGTAATATCCACTTGTGCACCTGTTCAGTGCACCTACCTACTTAGATATACTAACTAGTCAAAGAAAAATTATGAACAACAAAGCATCGCAGGCAATACCGCCCACTTTACTCCCGAATCCGCCCTCTAGGCTTCACAACCCCTCTGCCCTGTCCAACACGTCCTCCTTCTTCCGCCATGTCGCCCCAACTAATAAACTCCCTCAACCGGCCATCTCCCGGTGACCGTCCACGAGCTCCGATGTATCACAACTCCTACTGACTGATTACAAACTCAAATAAGAAAACTTAGCCGGCCATCTCCCGGCGACCGGTCACGAGCTCCGATGAAACACAACTGACTTTCCTGGGCGAACACCCGGACTTACTCGGCCAAGCGGCGGAGGGATACATCAGGATCCAACTTGCCTAAAAAGCTGGTTAATTGATGTTTATAACCTAAAAATTGTATGTAACATGGATACTGATAAATTCACAAAGCATTTTACTCCATACTACCAGCTAAATATTCATTAGTTTATTAATTGGGGATGTGCAGCGTCCTCAATCTGTCGCGGATCACCACCTTTTTAGTGTTGTTGCACACGACACTACCACCCACATTGATCGAGAAACGCCCTGCAGAGTCCCCGCATTCCTGCACGTCCCTGTTCGTGCCTCCAAGCGAGTGAACTCTGACCTGCCTGCCAGATAAATCTATCTAAGCACTGGCTAGCTCCGAGCTTATTTGAAATTTTAAACGCCAGCACTTCTCTGTACGTGCTTCCAAGCAAGAGAACTACTACTAGCCTGCCAAATAAATCCTATTCCAGGAGAAGCAAGCTAAAAGGCTACTTAAAATTTAAAAAAATTAAAACAAAGCAAAATATAATAAAAGTTTACTTAGAAAAGTTGTTTGAAATTAAATTAGCTTTAAAATGAGTCCAAACACGATATGAATCCGATAAAATTGACACATAAAATTAGATTCTTTTCTCTTGCTTTAAAGTTAAATTTAAAATTAAAAAGAAAATTTTAATGTAAATTTCTCTACTCGCATCCCCAATTAATAGGTTGGATCCCGCCGTATACATCCTTATACCTGGTTAAGTTGGCCTACTTAATTTGTTATTAACAACAAAGAAGAAAAAAAAAACATTAATTAAGACAAAAAAATTGAAATTACTGTATGATAAGAGGCCAAGTAAGTGCTACGTCCCAGTGCACGTCACAATATGAAGGTAGGCGCTGGACACCCTTCGCTCGCTAAAAAGCCTAAAAAATTAACTCCCCTTGCGCATTAAAAAATACCCTGTCCAGGCACTAATTATTACGTTGTTTGACTACTGTGACGTGGTTTACAGCGACCTCACTGACGAACAAGCCACTAGATTGCTGAAGATTCAAAATACATGTGTACGTTATATTTTTAACCTTAAAATACGTAATCATATCTCACAATTTCATAAAAATTTGTCCTGACAACGAATAGAAAACAGGTGTAAATAACATTGCCTCCTTATCCTAAGAAAGGTTTTATATTCTAAATCTCCTTCCTATTTAACAACTAAATTTGAATTACTTTCCCGTCATAAAATTGGTACCCGCTCGAAAGTAACTCTGTCTCTGCTAATACCTTAGCATCGTACTAGTGCTTATTCTAAATCTTTAAAAGAGCTCTTTTGAAAAGTATGAACGCTGATTTCGATAGTGCAGAGTGAACAGTGGATGATATCACTTTCATTAATTTGTTGTGAATGTGTGCGTCATTGAATTGTGAACGACTTCTGTACTGTTTTCTTTTCCTTTTTTTCTCATTTGTGTTTCGCAATGTATTTTATGTTTTGCAATTTTTAAGAGACTGTTCTTTGCTTATTGAATAATGTACTTTGTTTGATGATATTAAAAGTTGTAACCACGAGTCAATACTTCCTTAACTTTGCCACATGTAAAAATAAGTCGAATTAAATAAATAAATAAATAAATAAATAAATAAATAAAAATAAATACGATTGCTACCTCAATCGTCTTTACCGCGTGGCCCGACTGAAGGCATTTTCGTGAGAATCGGGCTCTAGCTGCATGATAGATCGCGCCCTGCAGAAATCCCAGTCAGTTTTGGTAACATGAGTTGTCACTTGTTATCCTCGAATAACTGCTCCGCGCTCACTCACGGTACTGGGGATATAAACAACATATCTCAAAGAGTAGATGTCCTGTTTTCGTCGGGTTAAAAATTGAAACTATTTAATGTTAATTACTGTTTTTACAGGATTATAATTATTCCAGAAATGTTCGTATTGCTACATACTATAGAGCACGGTACGGTAAAAGTCTAAGACATGGTCACGTGTTATGTATTCATATGTCAGTGTAATAATATATGTATGTGACATGTATAGTAAACGAATACACAACCAAACTACATGGTGCAGAAACCCGGAAACATAGGTAAATCAGATTAAAAGTGAAGCAGTAAAAATTCGGCGGTCAGCTTGAAACTGCCTAAATATTTATCTGTATCGAAAGATGGAATGCCTGCAACGTGGAAATTGTGGTTATTACAACAGTTTCGTTGGCACGCAATTGCAACTAACCTTGGTAAGAAGAGTCCCGAGATTCAAGTCACAACTTTTATGACTGCAGTCGGACCCATAGCTGCAAATATCTTCAATACATTCTCTCTCACTCTGGCAGAAAGCACAGATCTCAGCACAATCAAAAACAGATTCGATGCTCATTTCACACCAAAAACAAATGTGTCATACGAAAGGTATATATGAAGCAGGAAGAAAGTCAAAATTTAGACAATTTCCTAACCTTGATAATTATTCAAGGAATATAATGTGATTTTGGAGATTTGTACAATACCCTAATTCGAGATAAGTTAGTGGTAGGAATTGCCAGTGACAATGTGCACGAGAAGTTTTTGTCAGAAGAGACACTCACATTTAACCAAACAGTAAAAATTTACAAGGCGTGTGAAATGACCATTCAGCAAGTGCAGACTATGAGGGTTCACACATCTTTGCCTACAGTATTTGCAGTAAGTCAGAAAACCCATACGTTTGTAACTGGTGAAGAACATCCAAGAAGGAAAACTAAGTGTCACAAATGTGGTTATAGCAATCAACAGCGCCCATGTCCAGCAGTTGGAAAAGAATGTAATAAGTGCATAAAAGTGGGTCATTTTGTTCAGATATGTAGATCAAAACAGGTACACATAATTTTAAGTTGACCACAGGACCAAGGTTTAGAAACGGATAATTCTACCACATTATGTGTGTCATCCATTAACATTTGTCCAGACAAGTAGGACCGGACAGAAAACTTCATGCTTCCTAATAACCAGACAGACAGATACAGGAGCACGATGTAATGTTCTAAATCTTAGCATTGCAAACAAATGTATGATGTACATTAAACCATCCTGGACAAGAGGACTTCTCTCGTTAAGTAAAAACAGTGTACCTGTATTAGGAGAAGCCACTGTAAAAATTTCTACAAACAGAAAAACTGCACACATGGTCAAGTTCCATATTGTGAACGAAGGTCTTCCAAGCATTTTAGGGTGGCAAGCCTGTGAAGCATTGCGTTTCATCAAATGAGCGGAAACAACAGCTGTTGATGACGAGCTGTTTTAGGGAATTCAGTATTTAAAGGACTTTGCGTATGACATTAACCTAGTAGATGAGCCTAAACTCAAAATTCACCTACCAAGACTCCATTAGAGAACAGGTTAAAGAGAAACTGGATAATATGGTTAAAAATGGTATTATCGAACAAGTCCATGAACCCACTCTAGCAGTGTCTCGCATGGTCGTAGTATGTAAAAATGGTAAGGAAAGAATTTGTATGTAGCCATCAAATAACCAAAATGTAAAGGGAAGATACTATCCATTACAGACGATAGAAGAAATAACAGCTTATTTAAAGGGGTACAAGTGCTTTGCCCTCCTCGATTGCATTAAAGGATTTTGACAACTGAAAGTAACAGAGAGAACATCATAATACCTAATATTTTCCACACCTTGGGGTAAGTAGAAATGTAAAAAAAGGCCATTTGGGCTTGCTTCTGCACCAGAAGTTTTTCAGTAGATAATGTGTCATGTTGCATGGCATTTCATGCACAGTCTTCAATGGATGATATCCTCATACATGCTGAGAGCAAAGAAAAATTAGAAGAAATCACAAAGGTTGTTATTAATAAACTAAAAGAAGCAGGACTAACCCTAAACCAGAGCAAGTGTATTTTTACATGAAAGCAGGTGTAATTTTTGGGCCACATACTTTCAGACAAAGGAATCCTACCAGATCTAGCAAAAACAGTAGCATTAGAACAACTAAATGATACATTGTTTATCCTTGAACTACAAAGATTTCCTGGAATGATAAACTACTTAACTACATTCATTCCCAGAGTAGCAGAACTCTCAACCCCGCTTCGGAAACTATTGGAGAAGGATGTCGTGTGGCATTAGGACTTTGAACAAAAAATGCATTTGCAGCACAAAGAAACTCTCAAATCTCCATCACTACTGAGATACTACAACCACAAGAAACCAGTGACAATCTCAGTAGATGCCAGTAGTCATTCAGTAGCATCAGTACTCCTCCAAGAGGATCAACCAATTACGTATGCATCTAAGGTGCTCTTTAAATCTCAACAGAATTACAGCCAAATTGAAAAAGCGGCCTGTGCCATCCTCTCAGCATGTAGAAAATTCCATGAGTACATATGGGGTAACCAACATCGGACTATAGAAACTAATCACAAGCCACTGGAGGCAATTTAAAAAAAACCCTCCAAGACAGCCCAGCAAGACTCCACAGAATTCAGTTCGAAATATTGCCCTTACACCCTACAGTCGTCTGCAAGAAAGGAACAGAACTGTGTATTGCTGACACACCGAGCTGTGACTGTAACAACATACCAGAACCAGACTCACAACCTATGTTTGAAGTGCATGTGATAGCCCCAATGTCACCAACACATATATCACAACTAAAAGGAACAATCTAAGCAAGTACAGAACTATCAGCTCTTCGCCAGATGATACAGCAGAGCTGGGCAAAAATGAGGAATCATGTACCAGCCAACCTGCAGAAATATTGGACCTTTTGAGAAGAATTAGCAGCGTACGAGGATATAATATTCAAAGGTTGACTGTTGATACCTCCCTCATGGCAGCCACTAATTTTGTCATGTTTACATTTTCCCACAAAGGAATTCAAGGTACACTTGCATTGGCACGAGAACATGTGTTTTGGCCAGGTATGACAAAAAACGTTTTTAGGTACTTGCAACAATGTACCTCATGCCAGAAACACCAAAATGACACTCTGCAGGAGCCTCTTAGCGAAGAGGCAGTTCCATCCAGGCTGTGGGTGTATGTAGCCTCAGACTTGTTCCATCACAAGGAAAAGACTACCTCCTTGTTGCTGACTCTTACTCTGGCTATTTTAACTTTGTTATCCTGAGTTCAACCACTAGTGAAGCAATTGTAACAAAGTTAAAAACCTCGTTTTCCTAACATGAAATCCCGTATAAACTTCGCACAGATGGAGGTCCATAGTTTACATCATATCAGTTCCGAAAGTTCAGCAAAGACTGGAATTTCACACAGAGAATATCCAGCCCCCACTTTCACCGATCCAACGGGGTTAGCGGAGCGATATGTACAGGAAGCAAAGAATCTTAATATGAAGTGTAATAAGGAGAATTCCGATGTATAGTTGGCACTGTTGCACCATCGGAATATACCAAGAGGGAAGGTAGGCTCTCCAGTGCACAGACTAATGGAACGAAGGACAAAAACAATCCTACCATCCTGTGAAAAACTCCTGCAGCCAGGGCTAATAAAAGGTGTCTGCGAATATCTCACAGTGCTCAAAAAGACACAGATTGACCAGTTCAACAAAAACAAAAAGCATCCCATCCAACTAAAAGCATCACAAGAGGTTCTCTACCGCGAAGCACATAAACAGTGGGTCTCGGCAAAAGCAATTGCACATGTACCCAACACAAGGTCTTATCTAATAGACACACCCAGGGAAAATATCGACAAAACTCATGGTTCCTCAAGCCAAGAAAGCTTTCAGAAATTGACCTACAAGAGCAGAGCTTTCCACACCAGTCAAAGACATTTTCACTACCATGCAGTGGCCAAGTGGAGTCACAAGCTGTAAAATCGACACTAAATTCACCAGTAACACTGACACCAGAACATGCAACTTTGCTTCTCCGAGACAGCGAAAGGAACACCTCTCCGAAGAACACCTCTCCAAACTTTGTGTTTCAGTAACGAAGGAAACCTTCCTGACATCCCAGACAAGGAGCGTAATACAACAGTGTCGACTATGACACACAGCAGAAGAAGAGTGCGTCCTCCTCAGAAACTAGATTTGTGACATTTAGAGTTTGTTTATACTTGTGACACTCCATAGAGTTAAGTGAAATAATAGCTCTTGCAAAAAAGTGTTTTGTGTACTTAACTTTGGCGTATACTGTGTACTCATGAATCAGATTGGTTCTGAAGTGTAGATTGATAACATTTATAGAATTTGTAAAATTTCTTGTTGAAGGATTAGTGAAGGTACTAGAAAGCAAAAAGGGAAGATGTCACACATAGTTTAGTAGTTCATAGAGGTTGGCACCAGTGGTCAAAAATAGAACAAGAGCCGATCTGTCTTGTTATTTATGTATGTTTGGTTTAGTATATAACTTAATAATGTATTTATAAGTCAGTCTAATAATACAGTATATGTATGTTACGTGTGTAATAAATTGAATACACAACCAAACTGCAGCAGACACATTTTAAATCCATAGGGACACATTTTAAAGTGTATTTTCTTTTAGTAGATAAATGCATTGGAAACATTTTTAATAGTTATACAAGAAAAACTAATTTCCATACTACGCTACAGCAGGACTCGCGCACCAGGTCCACTAACTCTAAACAAGGTAAGATCTATGCCTTGTCAGAGAGTAAATTTCAGTAAATTTAATTGTATGGAACTTAAAGCAAAAATTTAAGAAGTAAAAAATGACAGGTACTTATCCACCACATGTGCGGACAGCACCCACAGCCGTATTATTTTTTGAACCTTGTGCTTTGTATTGTGTACTCCGTTTACAAAATGTTTCTACCTTTCATGTGAGTGGCCATAAGGGTGTAGGATAGGAATACTCCTATATTCCTTCGTAAGTTCTGAAAGATCATTCATATTTTAACATTTTCAGTACCAAGTGAATATGTGGGAGATTGCAAGGCACTGTTATTTTCACTCGTCAACAACTGTTTAAGTGGACGAACGTGAAAAATAAACAGGAAATTTATGAGCTCGTGGCCTGCGTCATTATGGGAACAGAATCTGCAAATTCATATGTCTAAACTTCTGCGTGGGTTGCACAATTGTAGAGTGACATGTTGCCAAGTTATTTTGCGTACAAGTTGTGAGGACAAGCTGAGCTATTTATTCCATGACAAGAACTATGTTAATATGAAAATGAGAAAATTTAATACGTGAAGTATTCAGAAATGATTGTATGTAGAGTTAGAAGTATGTATTACATTTTTTAAACTTAAATATAGGATGTAGTTTAACTTCACAGAAGAGTTTAATAAAGTACACACGTGTTAAGGTTTTTTAACAGTTTCGTACTGTTGCTCGGGGATGTAGACAAAGAGCCCCCACCCCTCTCGGTTCAACCATCCCGTCCTCCACCCTCGAAATACGAGTGACAAATATATTTTCACTATTAAAAAATCTTAACATTACACCTACCGGTAAATTTCATGTTTAGATGATAAGTCTGCTTAAATAGCACCATTTTGCACCTTGAAATCCAAATTTTGTTTAACAAAACTTACATTAATGCTATCAAAACCTTTGGCATTCTCTCTTTGCCCACAGCAGTGTCTCAGAAATATGCATCTGAAACATTACATTTAGTATACTGGTACAATGCTAGGCTTGTGATGCGAGACTATATCACAAAACACTCCTTGCCAAGTGAGGGGTGACGAGGTTAGTATGAAGCAGCACTGGAATGAAGCGAAAGGAATGTCCTAGAGAAAATGTGCTAACAGCGTCGTCTGTCAATGTTTCCACGTGTGAAAATCCAGGTTGACTCCACCAGGGATTGAACCTGGATGATGATCTTGTTAGAAGGTGAGCGCCCTAGTTGCTGTGCCAACAAAAGCCCCCACAGTTCTAAAGGGTGCTGACTTCCCCGGAAACCCTGTGAGAGTAAGGATAATGATTTATATGTTTCATTATAATATATGGGATTTAGCCATTTGTAAACCTACATGTATGTTTTTTTTTTATTCCAGTAACAATATTCTCCTCTTTTCAAGGCAAAGTGATACCTGTAAAGGTGACAGTTACATGGTTTCAAGACAGGCAGCATCCTTAAGAAATGCTCCCTTTCTCCATACCAGGAGGGAAAGTAACTTCTTCTCTTCGTGTTCTAAACTTTTAACTGCTCTTGCCTTCTAGGAAACCTTGCCAAAAAATTGTATTTATATCTGAAATCACATGTGTACGTTCCTTCCAGGTGATCGAAAACAATGTGTATAGTTACGTTTGGATAGTGTAAGGCATCAAAGTTAGTTAACACTTGGAATATTGTGATAGTTGGCATTCCACATTTGGTTAAAAACCACCAGCATCCCGAAAAGAGCATCACACTGAGCAGTGCACTATTAGGGGCAAACTGTTTCTTGCACCCACACAGCAGATTGTTAGGTTCTCCCCTTCCTCTCCCCTCGCCAACACTCGTTTTACGAGTACCATAATTAATTATATGCATACAGAAATATAGATGCCTTCGTAGATTTACTAACAAATTGTTACAAAAGAAAATATTTTATACGCTACTTCTCTTACAGTTAGTCTCTCTTTATTTTTAACAAACAAAGGGTTGAAGTTAAATCAAGATATTTTAGAGCTTAGTTTGATGGCTGAGATAGTCACTGAAGGACTAGTCTGACCAAAACACGGATCTCAATCAGTATTTATATTCAGTCTTCTATGTTTCTAGAGTCACCATCAAAGCTACTCTAATAAGGAACACTTTGAAAGGGCCATGTACTCGAAGGTAGATTCAAGAGTTCTGATGTAGTTTTCATCACCTCTCCTCCTGTAGCTAGTTTCACCCAGCACGATGAACCACACAATCGACTCACTTGACTGCCCAACAGCAAATATCTCCATGCCAGCACCACTGAACACACAATTCCCACACAGTGGTCCCTGCGGCAACATTCTCAACCTTCACCATATTACCAAAACATACCTATGACACAATTGCTTTTTAGTCTCCACATACGTAGTCTATAAAACATACATAACAGTAACAAACATCACACTACAATAAGGGCTTGATTTGTTGTCCTACTTTCTTACAGTTACTTAATTGGCCGTTCTGAGATTGGCACACATTGTCAAAATGAATATCTTTGTGCTCAGTAAGTCCTCCATCTTACATCAACTTTTGAAGAATACTTTTGTTGAACATAAGAATACAACATTAAGCATACTTTTTTATTATTGGGGAAAAGGTAAATACTGGAGAGGTTAAGACATTTTTTTTTTGCAAT
This sequence comes from Medauroidea extradentata, assembly GCA_003012365.1. Lineage (NCBI taxonomy): Eukaryota > Metazoa > Arthropoda > Insecta > Phasmatodea > Phasmatidae > Medauroidea > Medauroidea extradentata. The sequence goes on from PNEQ01004757.1 coordinate 9,630, forward strand.
TGATAATTATTACAGGTATATGTAATACTTATATTCATTAAACAAAATTGATTTAATGATGTAATTTGTAATGCACTGTAACTTATTATTAGAGATCCGTGATGCTTATTGACTATGTTGTAACAATGACGTATCCCTGTTGGCTTAACTGGGCTAGCAGTGCATTACAAGGTTAGGATAGTGTAGGATTAGTGTAATGCTGGTTCAGCGAATGCTATAGTTGATGGGGCTACTGGGTAGTTTTTAAAGAAGCACGTGATTTTGAATATGCTATGACAAAGTTTTATACTTACTTTAGTATCATAGCATAAGTACTTAAGTTAAACGTAAGATTTTTGTTGTATGTGTGCATGCGTTGCATGAATGTGTGTATGCACACTTGTGTGTGTTCATGCATGCATGTGCGTGAGTGCATATGTGCGTATAAATGATAAATATTTTAAATTATACGTTGTACCTTTATTTTCAGAGTAAATTCATAAGCAAGAAGCGGTTGAGAGAGTTGCAAAGTAATGAATTACGGAAAAAAACTCCCAAGGTTCAGGCCTCTACTCAATCACAACAGACGCCTGCTTCTACGGTAACTTCGTCCCAAAATCATGTAAGCATGTTAGGCTTATATGTTCACGCCTACTGTATCATGTTTACGTAGTTATTTGGCCGTGTATGTTATTCATGTTTGTAGGATTCCTTTTCTTCTTTGTGAAATAAATGTAATTGATGTAATGTAACTGAGTAATTCCTATCACTTCTGTGTTCTTTCTGTTACATTATTTGAATATTTATCATGCCATAATATTGTTTTTTAAAAGTTTGGTTATTGTTAATTTTTAGTCTTCCCCATTGCACATATTGCACATTCAAGGAGAGTATTATTGTGTGTATTTTATTACTTATTTTCAGTCAGCTGTAAAGTATGTTTAGGAAAATGACTGTGCAGCAAGTAGATTCTGCAAATTTAATTTTGAATTGAAATATTTGTAAAAATAAATACAAATTGTTATTCAGTTGAATTTTGTGGGCATGATATTAAGCAGATGCTGCATGATGTATTGCATTTTTACATTTTATTCATGGTTATGCTGAATGTAGAGTATTTTTTAGTCAAATAAAGAAAACCGGATCATTGAAACTCGTCTGTTTTTGAAGAGACAAAAAGAAAGTAATGGTAGCATGTGGTGTAGAAGACATTAGTTGAGAAATTTGTAACTGTCGTCTTCAGGGAAGAAATAAATTTTTTTTAAGCTTTAGGTTAATATGTGTAACATATTTAATGAATATTTCAAATATACATATTTATTTGAGTGTGTATAAATTCAAATATTAATTGTTAAAATCACGGGTGAAAATTTTGGATTAAATTTCTTAACTGTAGAGATGAATTTGTAAGATTAGACAAGTAACACCTATACTGGTGTTATAAGAATGGTCGTTGTTTGACAAAGCAAGCATGCAGTAGAGTCCTGCAAAACCTAATCTTGTTAATCCAATTATCTAGATAATGCAAATGAACATGTGAGAGTAAGTAATATGTAATACCGTATTTGCCGGCATATAGGACAACCCCGCATGTAAGAAGTCACCGTTTTGAAGGTACAAAATCTTAAGTAAATTATTAATTTGAAATTCCCAACAGAAAAAATATTTTTCCTTTGCCAGAAACATTAAAAACTTAGTTTAAATATTTTTAATGCATTTATTACCATTATACAAACATCATAACAGACAACATAAACGAATAACATTGGCCACTACTGCCCTTCGGGCGCTCAAGAGCCAAGGAAATGCATGTCAGCGGCGGCACACGTAGCTGGCGACATCATCAGTGGCCGGTAGCTGGCGACATCATCATTGGCCGGTAGCTGTACGCGACTTGGCAATGCCGGACTAAGGCACGCCGCGCGCTACATGGCAACGCCGGGCCAAAACAGCTGCTTGCAAGGTCATTGCATTCCTGTGCGCTGTTGTTGCTTGCCAGCCTAGCACTAGACGGTAGACACATGAATGTGTGGTACGGTATCTAGATCCTCGTTTTCTCAGCCCAAGAGTTTTGTGCTGGGGAGACAAATGATCACGGCACGCGGTACCTAGTTCCTCGTTTTCTCCGCCAGAGAGTTTTGTGCTTGTGAGACAAAGGATCTAAGCATGCGGACCTATATCCTCTTTTTCTCCGCCCGAGAGTTGTGGGCTGGTGAGACAAAGGATCTAGGCACGCGCTCCAGCTGAATCGATTACCGCTTCGTTGCGATGTAAAAGTGTCCTTTGATATGAATATTGTTCATAAAAATTTTGTACTGTAAATTTTATTAAAAACTACGGGGCACTTGTTTTCATTTGTGACGAAAAATTTAATTTCTTGAAAGCACCTTCATATAAGACTAGTAGCAATTTTTGAAGGCCAAAAATGACTAAAAATAGTTGTCTTATATGCCTGCAAATACGGTAATAACTAAAACTTGTAAACAGAGATGCACAAGTACTTGAAGGTGGGATAACACAAAACACAGATAGACAACACATTTTTCACACTGTTGTGCGGTCGCGACGTTTTGCAGGCCAGGTCAGCTTCCTTTGGCGGCGAGTGATTGCACACTGCAGTATGGCGGGCAGTAAGCAGTGGTTGGTAACTAGTACACCTAGCATCTGAGGGCTGAAGTAGAGCGTGGATTGGATGTTGAAGCTGGTGGTTGTCTGGATTTTGTGATATACTGATGGGCTGGTTCCCAGCACCTCAGTTCTGCATTATTGTCTGAAGGTGGTAAGGTTTTCACCACTCTTGTGTTGTAACAGGCATCAAAAGAGAGTATGTGGGAGGCTGCATGTGCAGCAATTGGTTTATCTTGAAGGTTTAGGTTGGAGCTTACTAGCACTGTAGTTGGTAGATAACGTTTTTGTCCCGTAGTTGTAATTGCCTTGAATTGGGTATGTATGATTGGTGAGCATGTTATGGAAGGATCTGTAGGGCTGATGTATTGCTCAGGTGCTATAGTGAGAGCTATTGCAGGGATGGGAACCTCTGGGTAGATGTTTATTATGCTGAAAATAGGGCTGGGTGGTAGTTTGGGGCCTACCAGTTTGTTGCGAAGGTTTGGAGGTCGTCTGAAAACCAGTCTTGGGGGTTTGGAGAATGGGTTGTGAGTAAGCGGTGAAAAAAAAATATTTTGTGGCCACAGTTGAGGGTGGTCTTGAGTTTGTTAAGGCCTTAAGGCACTACCAGAGGGATGTCAGTGTTACTGTCTCGGGTCTGTGGTCTCTGGTTAGAGATGGCTCACTGAATCGGACTGTCAACAAGAGGTTTGGGGTTTCATCTGTCAATAAATGCTCTGGTTATTTGGTCACACTGTGTATTCAGATCGTCTTTGGTTGAACAGTTGTGCTTGGCTCAGGTTGCTTGGCTGCAATGACGTGATTTTGTGCAGTAAAAGGGGTGGTAGCTGTCTAAATAAAGGTATTGAAGATGGTTGGTGGTTTAAGCACAGTAGTTTCAATTTTGCCATTTTGTAAAGTTATCTTAAGAGTACTTGGTACGTAATTCAACGCTAAAACCATTAATCTATAACTGTAGGTTTCTTGAAGCCAATTTGCGAAAATTAAACAATAGCAATCCTAGACAATTGTTTTAACCAACTTTTAAACAAAATTGTTTCCAGTGTTACGAACTTCTGAGGCACAATCTCTGATGCTGGAACCTCGTGCATTTAACTGCGACACAAGAGATCACGCGTGACGAAGTAGTAATTCTAGATAAATCTGCACTCATAAAGTTGGCAAATACCATTTTCTAGGATTGTCATTTAGTATTTTATCCTCGTTGGCTTCAAAAAAAGCGTAGAAAAATTAATTGATGTTTTCGCATTGATTTATATACCATGCACTCTTAATATCCAGAAAATTGCCTGTGTGTTTGAATTTCAGGACTCTATGGGAGTTCAGGTTGTTAAGGAAACTAATGAAATATTCCTCTGTGGAAGTCCATACAATGTATATGTCGTCAATGAACCGGGTCCAGAAGTATGGCTGTATTTGCTGATGGTTTAGGAAATTTTGTTCTAACTTGCGCATGAATAGATTAGCTTAGGAGGGGGTCCTAGTTCGTCCCTCTGCTGCTAGGTGTGCTAGTTATGGTACCAACCAACGCTTACCGCTCGCCATACTGCAGAGTGAATCGCTCACCGCCTGAGGAAGCTGGCCTGGCCAGGGAAGTGTCGCGACTGTATAAAAATTGTGTTGTCTATCTGTGTTATGTGTTCTCACACCTGCAAGTACTAATTCTGTAAGTACTTGTACATCTCTGTCTACATGTTTTAGTAGTTAGTAGCCTAGCTGCCATTTCCCACCTTTGCTTTATTTATACGTGATAATAAATGTGAGATTAAATTTATATTAACTTTTTAATTTCAGTATTGCTGTGACAAACTTCCACACTGTGTGAAAATATTTGACAAATTATTTATACTATAGTACCACGTGCTTATTTTGTTAGGTCTGTTAAAAAAGACAGAATTATTTTTTTTGTTACAGTTATTAACTGTTGGCAATACTCTCCTTTCATTTTAAAGCCTGTGTACAATCATAATTTGGTCGGATTTTGTAATATGCTTTTAAACTGCATGACAGAATGCATTTTCCTGAAAACAAAGCATGTATACAAATCAACCTGTTGGTGAAAGCAGTACTTTGGCCTACATACCAGGTACTGTCACTACAACAATTGCATGAATTCATATTTGAACAGTGCTTCCTGGCCTCTTGAAACAAAAGGACCTTTTGTTCTTTAAATTGTACTACTTGGCGACAACAAGAAATGTTTACTTAACCTGGCAGGAAAGCAATTTTATGCATTACAAGAGGGTGGCCATTCTTTTTGTATTCACGAAAGGGTAAGATTTCAAGGGTGATATATGTGTAGGTCAAAGATCTCGGTAATATGTAACATTGCCCACAGAATTGTAACTTAACTCAAAAATATTTTCCATTTGTTGTCTAAATACTATTTTTGAAGTCTATTTTCAAAGCCACATACTTCCTTAAATAATCACTGTGTTAGAAATTGTGCAGTGTAATGTTTACTTATTTTTTTCGTTAGGAATTGAGTTATTTTCCAATGTTTAGGTGTTAAATTTACTTTTATTCTGAATGTCTGGAGTAAATTCAGTACTTATGTATAATGAACATTGAGTATTTAACATGCTTTGGCATAAGAATTTGAGAGAAGATGAATCATTAACTAAAGGTGGGATGCTAGTCTGTCCACAAAATTTCTAATTACTTGGTTTGTTGAATCTGAATTTTACAACTGTGTTAAAAGCAGTAAGAGAATTAGAAAGAAATTGCACATGTAAAACTCGGGTGACTTGGAAAGATCATCAAAAAAGAGAATGAAATGATCACCAGAAAGGAGAACTATTTCCTAGTGTGTCAGTTATAAATTGAGTCAACATTGTCTCTTTCCATGATCTAGGCTCGTACATTGGACAGCATTACTAGTGACTGACCACCGGCTTTATTGTGAGGTAAGGGTGACACATCTTCGGTAGTGACATCCAGGTTTTGTCGTGACATGGATGACTGTCATACTCTGGGTTTGAAAGGACATACATAGTACTGTGTACCAATCCAGACTTCATTGTTATCGAGCAAACCATTAAAACTAGTGGCATCTTTGTATGTATGATTGTTGGCTTTCAATAGTAGTGATCAGAGGAACACTAATGTCAGAGGTATATATTTAGGAGATCCTGTAGCCTTATATGTTTCAGTTCATAGTTTAGCTCCAATATCTGACATTCAAACTTAAAGATACCCACTCACAAACAGCATAGTTTTATGAGTATTTATTTGTATTGTTGACACCCTTTCTTATCCAGCTCCATCTCCAGACATGTTTGTATGAACTGGGTTAAGTCAACTGGGGCAACGACTTCAGCCACCTATAAGATTGCATCAACTAGAGTGATATTTATTTGTACTACGCAATTCTAAAAGTGTACTTAACATGCAAGTACAATATTCCTATGAGGGCTATAATTCACAAAGAAATCCACCTGCTTTATTTCCCTACCAGACAAGAATGACTCCATGCAGCATATAAGATCTTCCCCATTCTCCCTGCTTGCCTAATTTGTCATCATAAAACTGAACAGCTGCTGCTTTCCTGTTGCAGACATCCGTTGTATTGGAATTCATTAAAAATGATCAGATATCATTGCCAAACGCATGGAATTTCCCCCCTATGTAAGAGTACATGTTGACTCAAGGTGTATTGCTGACCCCTTTACGTTCGCCTTAACCTTAGTTCAACCACTAGGTCTTGGACGACTAGCATACAGGTAGGACTGAAATATAGGGTATTTGTGTTGATAATCGGCTTCTGTCACATGTCGACAAAAGTTCAGACACATTGACCACAGCATCAACATGTCTGCCTCGACAATGTCAACCATGACATCAACATGTCTGTTTCAACATTGTCGACCATGATGTTAGCATACAATATTGACCATGACATCAGCATGATAGTCGGCAGTGTCAACCGCGACATCGGCAGGTCTGTCTCGACTGTGACCGAACTTGATGTTTTTGGTTCTGTGAAATACTAATAGCATTTTTTTCTGCTTAAAAATGTTTGTGAACTTAACCATTTAGTTTTTCACCTTGAAGAAACGTAACTGACATAATAGAAAATTAGAACTACCTGAAAGTATTCTGGTGGTTCATATTATTGTTTGCACTGTTGCTGTTCATTGTTTAGTCAGAAGCATTATTGTACTGCATAATTGTGTGATTAAGCATTACATTTTTGCCCTGGTTTATGATTGGAATAGTGTTAAGAGTTTTGTAGCTGACCAATTTTTATATTCTATTGGTGAATTCAATAATGAAATGTTTCTGGATTTAGGTATCACAACAGTCTCCTGCCAAGAACATATCACCAGCAAAGCAGCCGTTACAAAGTTATGTGAGGAGGCCTCAGCCTGCAGAAAGCAGTGCTGCCAGTGCAACAAGTGTGCGAACACAAGCAAAAGGCCCAACAGTTCCTACTACAAAATTAACTCCGTCTCCAGCAAAGGTCAGACATTATTTTTATGCTGTGGTTCCTGGATCTGAGCTTGTTCAACCTATGTACATTATTTTGATTCATCGTAAGAATTTTTTTTATAGTTAACTTCAGTTACAGAGACTAGGTTTCAAAAGTTGGATGTCTGTCACCACACCAAATTTCTATTTGTGCTAAATTACAAACAAGCACGTGTGCACATGCATACGTTGGCTTGCACTCACACTTTTTCTCTTTAACCTCAGTGTTGCTTTTCTTCTTGCCTCTATCCTCTCTCTCCCCCTCACACATTCTGTAAATACGCTTTGCATTATTGGAAATATGCATGAAACAGAGCAGTGCACAAAGGTTTCGGCCAACAATTTCATTCAAAGTACACCATTTCTCTGGTGTATCATACAGTCCATACTGTATAAGTCCATACCGGTATTTTGACAGATTATATGACAGTAGAACTATGTCCTTCTGCCACCATGTGCTTTCCAGCATATATTTAGAACATGTCAACGGTTAAGGTATATTATTGCAGTAAAATCTGAAATGTGTTGTGATTTTCTTTCGATAATTTTTAGATCTCAGACAAGTATGTAATTTGTTTTCTATGCTGGCTGCACATTACTTTTATTGAGGTTAGTTAATGGACAATTATTTAACATTACAATAATGAATAGCCTACTCTACAGATGTTAAGGTAATACGTATAATCATACAAGATTTCAGAATATTTATTGTATATTTTCCTAAGTATGCACAAAATTGTTATAACATTTAAGGGCATATCAAAAAATAAACAAACATGTTTGGATAACTTATAGGTACCGTAATGGTTACTTCAGTTTTTTTAATTTTTACTGGATACCTAAAAAATTTAAATAATAGTAGCCTACAGTCAACTCTCGATTATACAACCCCGGGAATAACGACCCTCTCGAAGTAACGACCCTTTTTCCAGGAACCATTTGGGGGGGGGGGGGGAAATATATAATTCAAAGAAAATAGCAGAAAAAGGTGTTGCATTATTATTGCCACAAATGGTTGCAGTTTTTTCTTGAAAACTGTACTGCAGCACACGGCATGTTAGTTCAAAAAATATACGTTGCTGTCCCTTCCTCCCGCACGATGCGATGGCCAGCCGGCCGACCCGAACACCGCTTCCCATCCCCAGGCTGGTCAGTGACCCGTCCGCCTCTTCCCCACCACCGGGCCAACCACTCCAATAGTTCGCTCACCTCTTCTTTATCATGTGCGCACCGTAACATTTTTGCCACCAATTTCTCGTGCCCTTGGATACGGTAGGCTGTCTTTGTGCCTGTGATATTACGATTATAAGTCGTGTTTATATAAGCTTTATTACGTTTTCCGTTTTGTTAACTAAATGCTATTAAATATAATTACCATCATGTAATTTAATTATATATACACTATAAATCATTCTTTTAACAAGTGAAAGCAGGACAGTTCATATTGACACTACCAAACATCGGGTGCATGTCTCAGATATGCGTGACATGGGGCAGTACAGCACTTGACAACAGTACGTCTGGTGTGAGTCACTAGTCCAGACGTACACTCGCGCCCACACACATGCACACACATTCAATCAATCCCTCACCATGCACATTGGTGAAGTGTGTAAAAAACTCATGCAGAGGGTAGAATCATTATACAAGCAGATTATTTTCACACGGCCAGCAGAGCTATAGAAGTGAAAGAACTGCAAAACAAAGGGATCATGCCATCCCTTCTGCTGAGTGAGCGAGCATCAGGAGCTGTGAATTGGTAGTGGTCAAAAGTGGTACAAGTGACGTTGGTTTGACATGTCGTGTATGTTATTTTTGAACTAACCAGTTTCCAGATAAGTCCTTGGGCACACAAATTATTCTACATGTGTGTGTAGTCGCTCGCTGCCAAGACAAGGTCCCAGAACGCAAACAGCTTCATCAAAATGTATGTTGTGCCAACTAGAATTACAGTTGCGGACAACGTTTGGGACTTATATGTCAAAAAAAAGTCTTAGATATCAACCATGACATACATTCATTCAGAATGTATGTGCCTGTTGAAATAAATTACTATTTCAATCTACAACATTGCGATATTACCTTGTAAATAGTTTCAAAACGTAGACATTGCTGGCACTTAATTTACGTTGCCGACGATATTTATGTTTCATTATCATGAATTCATGCTTGATGTTGAGCTACAGAAAGGTCGTATATGCACGTCCAGAGTATCATTTATTCAAAATACATCATTCTATTGAAAAATATTAATGCTTCGATAAACTTTCTTGCAGATTTCTTGCAAATAACTTCCAAAAACGTTCATTGTGGGCACTAGAATCTATATTGTCGGCGACGTTTTTGCTTTATTTTGAGCCAAAGAAAGGTCATATAAATCCATTTTCAGTGTATCTATTTATTCAAAACACTTCACTCTACTTAAAAATATTACTACTTCAATAAACTTTGTTGCGGTATTCTTGCAAAAAAACTTCCAAATACGGTTGTAGCGGCCGCAAGAATCTATATTGTCTGCGACATATTTGCTTAATTTTAAGCCAAAGAAAGGTCATATCCACTTTCAGTGTATCTATTTATTCCAAATACTTCACTCTACTGAAAAATATTACTATTTCAATAAACTTTCTTGTGTCTTTCTTGCAAGTAACTTCCTCGTTGTGGGTGCAAGAATATTTATTGTCTGCGACGTTTTTGCTTAATTTTGAGTCAAAGAACAGTCATATGTTCGCTTCCATTGTATCTATTTATTCAAAATACTTCACTCTACTGAAAAATATTACTACAGTGAACCCTCGATAAGTCGGACCTCGATGTCCCGGACTTCGGATAACTCGGACAGAATTTTTAAAAAATTTTAATAATTTTTAATTAATTATTTTTTTGGTTAAAAGACATAAAAAATCGTTTCTGCTGGATTTAAATTCATCACATTATATTTTAGAACAGTATTAAACTTTATAACGAAGTCGTCCATCGCTACTTAGCCTTTAATAATCCCACAGTAAATATCTGGCAAGTTCCGTGTGATAAAATGTTGCTAGCGAGGCGCGCAGCGCGTGAGTAAAGATGCAACGCAGCAGGCCGACCTCTCACTAGTCTCACTTCTTTATCTTTCCTCCCTCTTCGCCAGCACGCACGTGTCGTAAATAAACATTTCAATGGGGTGCTTGTGAAATGACGGTAACTACGGGTTTTAGTGACACACAAACGGAAAATTATTTTGTTCTGGTATGTACAATGAATTCAGGGTTGCAAAACAAATTGTCCCGGACATTAAAAAGAAAAATTAAAAATCATTGCTTTGCATTGCGATGTAGAAAAATTGGTGAGAAGGTTTTACGTCCCTTTAAAAACAATGTTTTCAAGAGCCGATGTAGGTGGTGAAAGAACAACACAACATCCATGCCCAAGCCGGACACTATGAGTCACGCTTGCTGGTTGATGATGCTCTGTTGATAACGTAACGGCGTCTGGAGAGTTGTAACGTTTTAAGCGTGAATCTGATTTGTTTATAAACTACTTCACGGGAAATAATAGCGTACATGTAATGGACCGTAAAATGTAAACGTCTTATGCGGGATAATTTTAAACGATTTTCATTGAGTGACGCACGTGAATGGATTAACAAGATTTTGTAGTCTTAATTTTTCAATTTTACTATACACCGACAAAATCTTTTTCTTTATTTTAGAAGAAATGTTCACGTTATGAACAAATAAATATAGAAAAAATGTACATTTGTTATATTCTACACCAAAAAAAAAATAATTAAAAGGTAATTTTTTGAAAACCCCTTATAATGGCCGCATCTCATTTTTTGGGCCTAAAATTTGGTCAAAAATATGCGGCGATTACGCGAGTAGATACGGTAACTCTGTAGAACATGATTAAAATTTTATTGCTTTATAATATGACAATTTGTGTAAGAATAAAGCTGTAAATTATGTGTTCTATGATGCAATTTAAATACATAAAATTAAATTTTAAAATTAGTAGTGTTAAAATGTGTTCACATAATTTACAGTGACCCAGAAGGATTGTTAATTACAGTACCGTACTGTTTTTATTCATGTATAAGAAGAAAATTATTTTTATACTTTTGTAACTTTGTAGGAGGATAAAGTAACTATCAGGCTAGCAGTTGGCTGCTGCCCCTACGCTCAACGCTCTGACATACGGACGTAAGGTATTTTTCAATGTAAACAAATACTGTAAATAGGAATACTGGACACTCTTGCCGTTTTGCATGGGAAAGCCTGGCAACCGCCGACACTAGCGCTCCTCGCGTGAGATGTTGATTACTAGTGGCGGGAATTCAAAAATCAGTGTATATCTAATGGCACATACGAGATTGTTACAACTTAAAAAAACATGATTTCCCAGATAGATCAGTAGAAATAAATACCAGATTTAATTGTGTGCTATTGGTGGAGTATATACATAATAGTTTTTATTCAATATTGCTTTTAAATATTAAATAGACTTGTAATATATTTGTCACTGTTGGTGTGCATTGCATTTGTTCTGACATAACCTATGCATGCGGAAATATTAAGAATACTCTCTTGCAAGCACTGAGGACATCAAGGGAAGCAAGCAAATAAATGACTTTAGCAATTAATTGAGTAGCGAAACTCGCTGAATAATTGTGAAGCAATTTGTGTGTGTACCATTTAGGTTAGGTTGCACAACATGCTATTACATTTACAAAATATATGATAAAAGGTTATTTTATAAATACGTTTCTTCCGTATAGGTGTTTTGTAAGCTAGTTTTCATTAAATCAACATAAATTATGACCTGTAACTTGCTTGTATTATCAATTTTGTAAACCTATTATTTGCGAGGTTCTTGCATTGTTTGCTGATCGCTGTTATAGACTTTTGTCTCTAGTGCTGCACTACTAAAATAGTTTTCTTCAAATTTACGAGACCAATAGCTTTAATCCCCAGTATATTTAGCTACTCTACTTGGTTTTTATGAGAATGAATGTAGGCCTAGGGTTAAAAATAAAAAAATCTACAAACATGCAGTAATAATAGCAAAGAAAGACTGCAGTTAAAAAATATTACTGCTAAAATGATGACAAATAAAGTTATGTAGGCTTAGGAATCCTTGGCATATAGACACACGTTCTTGGAATTAAAAAAAGTGTATTATCTGTGTGGCTTTTTGTGCTGTACACTCGTAGAATCACAGCTGTGCAGCAATTAATGAATACTACCTAATATTCCTGGCGAGTTTTTTATATGTTTACATCCCTATTTCATGATCAATTGCCCATTTTTTATTTTGTTTCCGGCTTCCCAAACCAATGAAGGGTAGGACGTGGAACATCATCTGAATACAAGAGTGCAATAAAATATGAGAGTAATGAGAAAACCTGCCTACCAGGATAATCACACACTTGCCACCATGCAGTAATTGGGGTGGGGGGGGATTGACCATGCCAGGAATCTAACCTAGAAAATCTTGGCGAGAAGCAGATACTCTTGCACATATGAGGGTGATCTTGCCCGATTGTACAATGCATAGTCACAGGTTTTGAATTGTTTCTCACATTTGCTATTACTGCCTGGTGCCAAACAATTTTGGCAAAATCTGTTGGGAGGGTGATTGTGTGGTAGTGAG